>ML783089.1:773177-843929 GCA_009831015.1 Picea engelmannii | reverse complement strand
CTTTTCGTAATTTCGTTAATCAAGAAATCAGAAATCGGGAAATCGAGGATCGGGAAATCGGGATATTTGATGATATGAAAATTACTGTTTTCAAAATCGCGAATCGCGATTTCCCGATGAGATTATTACTCTTAATCATACTTAACATTAATTAAATTAACTTTAAACCTTACTTAAGAATTAATTGAAATCGGGGATCGGGAAATTGAGGAATGCGATGACAACTTTTTGTTCTCTCAAAATCGCGAATCGCGATTTCCCGATATGATTAGTTTAAAGTTGAAACCCCTTCTTAAATGAGATCTAAGTAAATGATGAATTAATCAAGGATTAACGTATCACGAAATCGGGGATCAGGGTTTCACTATTTGATTTGTATTGAAATTTGTTATTTCAAAACTGCGAATCTCGATATCCCGATATGAATTTAACATTTCTTTAAGTTTTATCATTATGGTTCATTTAGAATATTATTCGAAAAAGTGTTTGGAACATACGTTAATTTAAATTTTAACCATTCTTTTTCTAAGAATGAATCACAAGGGCATTTCGAATTCATCGGATATGAAAAGTTTTGTTTTATAAAGATTTTAATAATGAAAAGACCCAAGGATACCAAATTTTTTATTCTTAGGGTAAAAAATTAAGTTATGTTTTAACAAGGGGGATGGAATGTAAGGTAGCTAGAGAGGTAGTGGGGGGGCCTAGAGGGCCCATAGTGATAATAGTGGAGGTCATTCAATGTAAGATGGACTAGGTCCATTATATTATTAAATAAGACCCACTATGGTAGTTAGATATAATAAATGGGTAATTAGATATAATAAATGTAAGAGAACTTCTTAGAAGGTTCTACTTCTAGAAGATTCCTTCTCTAGAATGTTCTTAGGTGATGGTAGAACTATATAAAGGGATTCAAGCAATGTAATGAGACATGAAGAGAAGTATTGTATTTGGAGTGATAGCTCAATAGGAGGATGCCCCCTCGAAGAGGCAAGTGAACATGAGAGGATCCATTCCATAATAGGATCCATTGTATGGTGTTGCCCTACCTCAAGGGTTTTCTTCTAATAAAGTGTGGTTTCTTCTATCTTGCTTTGTGGATCTATTTTGTATTCAGTATTTGTGGTGATTATATTTGTAGATCTATTCAGGTTATTTACAGATTCAAGAAAGATTACATCTCTGCAAATGAAGAATTTATTGTTTGTCTCATCGTAAAGACAATACCCCTTGGTGGTACTTGAATTCCCCAAGAATATGCACTTCCGACTCATGGCATCAATATTTCTTCTTTTCTCCTTAGGAGTCAAGATTTGTTGTACCCTAAAATACACTTCAATATGTTTGACCCAATTATCCAACTTCTCTGCATTCAACTCTCCATCATAAGTAGGAAAATCAAAATTTACATCTAGCTTTAACAAAGGAAGATCACGAGAACAAGAAGACTTCTTAGAATGATTCTTTCTCTTATGAAAAGAATGTTTACTTTCATCGAATGGATATGATGATGATGATGATGATGATGGGGATGAAGGAGGCTCTGGAGATTTTTCAGCTTATCCTTCTTCTTTATATTTTACCATTGTTTCAACTGGACCACCTTCATTTTGATGAGGAGTTTCTCTTCTCTTTTATATGTCTTACCACAATTCCTTAACCATATTTTTCATCTCAAGAAACATACTTCAAAATTCCTTATCATCCTTAGAAATAACATCTTCATGCTCCATTTCTTTTCTTCGAGTTAATCTCCTTGAATCAATTTTAGGATTATAACTTGAAATCTTGGCTTCACCTCGCTTGGATTTGGACCTCATAAGAAGTCACTTACAAAAAAATATCAAAACCATCTTTGATACCAACTTGATATAAAAATCCTTAGAAGTACAATTGATTCTTAGATACACATGGTGGGTGAAAAATTGAAGGAGGTGGGTCAAGTTTTTGGAAAGCATTATGACAATTGTATGTTGTCACCATTAAAAATGGAACCTATTTGCGTATCGTCTTACAGTTGGGTAATATACTTGTCTTTGAGTCATACCAATCCTATGAGTCCTCATACTCATTCATCTCACCTGAAGAGTGCCCCGATGATCGTCATGCTATTTTTTGGTCTATCTCTCAGTTGAGTCAATGATATCACATCTGTTTTTCGTGCCTCACAATGTTCAAGGGAAGTTTCACTTCGAACCAACCACTCTGTAGTATTACCATCTTTCATCCTTAGAGTAGTTCATCCTCATTTGATATATCATCTCATATCACTTTCCCGTGTCATTTTTTTGTCGATGATGGGGAAAACATCATGGCCCTCCTTCAACGAGTCTATTCATGTCGAATCCAACACATTATCCAAGAATTAGAATTATAAATCAGTTAGTACCTTGGATCATGAATGCCTCAATGACAGGTTTTCTCACCTTCGATAATAGGTTTACACCATTGGCCTTTGATCGAATAATTCCATGAATGTTCAACTTCAATTGATTTATTCACATTCACTGGAATGTATTAGGGCACCTTGGGAGTCATTGTTATCATCGGTGATTTCCCTCACACTTGTTAATGGTATGCATCAATGACGAGTAATAAAGTGGTTTCTACCATGTTCGACATCGTGACATCTATTCACATGGCTAGATCCGTACTATTTCGGGATTTGGATGAAGACCCTGGGTTGGGTGCTCATTTTTTTATATGCTTTTCCCAGGATGTGATGGATATTATATGAGTATTTTGGGGATTCCGATACACTCATCCTACTAGTGACCCCACTGATATATATATACTGTCACATAGATCCACTTTGTATTGGTTTGTGGCTATGTTGTTTTGTCATATCGTAGCTCCACTGTATATTCTTTTGTGGCTACGACTTGATCAAGTCATGGAGGTATGGATCCACATTGTATGTTTGGTGGCCATATCCTTAGTCAGTTCTTTCATGGATCCCCAATGTATTGGTCGGGGGGCATGCTTTGAGTCCATTTGTACCGATCATGGGTATTCCTACCTCAAGGATAATTCATGTATATTATGTTTAAGTTTTGTTTGTAGCTTCCATCTGACTCTTGTATTCTAGCACCCCTTGCTTATGTAAAATGTTTTGACCATCAATGTTTCTTCTGACCTCACATTTTAGGGGGCATTTGTTACATGCCAAATTGTTGCATGTCCTACTATCGTACTAAGTGTCACACTTATGTACCTTATTCTACTAAATTTTTCAACTTCGACACCATGGAATAACATTTGTCATAATCCCTAGCCATTGAGGAGAAATCTATCACATGAAGGTCGAAAATACATCTTTTACCATGAGTTTTTGGCCCAATTTAAGTATCAATGCTCCCCTGCTCATTTGTAGGGAGCGTTGATCCTTGATCAACACTCCTTGCTCAACTATGTCGGAGTGTTGACAACACTCTGTGCTCAGTATTGGAGGAGCGTTGAAGTTGTTAAGGAATTTACAACTAACCCTCCATTTTCTAAGGGATTACCTCCAAGATGCTCTTAAGTGGTTTTGGTTGAGGGGTTGATTCATCTATATCCCTCCATTTTAGGTAACCAAATACTAACCTAAAGAGATAAAATATCAATTATTCCCTAAATTGGTTATGGTTGTTGAACCTCCCAAATCATATATAATGATTCCACTCAAGGGTCAAAGGGAGTTCATAAATAGTTCAGGAGCATCATAATTATGTTCTGGTTATACACAAAGGGGATGTAAAGGAGAAGCTCAAAGGAATTCTAGAACAACGACAATACAATTGTAAGTGTTTCCATTATTTCTCATCATTAATATAACTTGGCCTATTTCCTCATTCCTGCTTTATTCAATTTAATGCATGAATGTTTTTCCTAGTCTAATTTATATAGATTTGTTTTTATCTAACATTACATAGTAAAAGAGAAAGGTTGTCTTTCTTTTTGAAGGGATATTTCAAGGGTTTGCTTCTATATTCATAGCTTGGATCAGGTCTAACACCAGAGAAATGAGGACAACATACGAGAAGAAGGTTAGATATATATTTCTCTTTCTCTTTCTCCTCAAACTTCATGTAAAAAAACATAGAACAGATAGGGAAGATGGACGTTAGTGTCTACTTGTTCTCTTCTATCCTGGATCGAAGAGAACTCGGTCCAGGGGGAGTTCAACCTATTCGTAGGGTGAATTTCTCATAACAACATAAACATCCGACCAGATTCAGAAAATGAAGATTGTCTTTGACTATTTGCAAAAATGTGAATATGCTTACTTGTCCATAAACTTCATTAATACTGATGAATAAATTGAAGAATAATGAGACGACACAACAAAAAATAAAAGAACTCAAATTACATTACAATATGGACTTATAAAAAGACAATTTAATGGACTGTCTTTAATTACACTACTCAATCCCAGAAAATGAGTTCACCATTGAATTCCTTGTGAAATTATGATAAATTTGAGTATGTGTCGACCAAATTTTGAATAGGTGCCAAAAAGACCCTTTTTACATGTATAACGAGACTATGGGTCTCTTACATGAAAAAATGAGA
Source organism: Picea engelmannii (assembly GCA_009831015.1). Lineage (NCBI taxonomy): Eukaryota > Viridiplantae > Streptophyta > Pinopsida > Pinales > Pinaceae > Picea > Picea engelmannii. Next base: position 839,372 of record ML783089.1, on the reverse strand, counting down.
TAAGACTTTTGAAAATGAACTTTGATCATGAAACAAACTTCAAATTCATGATCCTTGCGGAAAAACGAATCCAACGAGTATAAACTTGATTGCATTCAGAAAAATTCCTTATGACACGCAAAACGAGACAATGCCAAAACCTAGGAAATCTCTTGCACACACTTCTATGTAGTTCGTACCTTAGGATCTGTACCACCTCAAGATATATGCCCTTATTGGAATGTGGTTACCTATGGATGTGTTTCAAGCATTGGGATCCGTGCCCAATAAATAGGGCCCAGATGGCCCAAACCGACCATGTACTATGTGCTGACATGAACATTATAATAAATATTTTTTATTTTGTTAGTTGTTACAAGGACTAATGTTGGCATGTTGGTTAGCGGAGGTTATGGTAAGTCGTTTGACTTAATTGGAGGTTCAGGGTTCAAAACCCACAAACTCTATATATGGTATGTATGTTGTTACATATCCGATTGCACATTTTTCGATCCCCATGTGGCAGCCTGCCATTGGTTGACTGTACAAACTTGCAATGTCATTGCTGACCTATCCTGCCACCTGTGTGCCACATAGGTTGTAAGAAGTCCATGTGTCACCCTTTCAATGGTGCCATGTGGACAATATGACCAGCTACATCATCTATACAGATGACACATGGAAAATTTTTATTGGTCCAAATGGACCCTTGAAAAGTCCATTTTTGGGTGACACATGGCATGCTCTGGTGTTTCCATGTGTTCCTTCTGAAGTCATCCTCTGTCACGATGACATCATATTGACTATATGGACATGACACATCACCTGTATGGTCATACGATCATGTTCCATGTGGCACCCTTTCAGTGGTGACACGTGTCACCTTTGACTTTTGATCTGTTTGAGCAAAACTTTGACCGGCCATAACTTCTTCATACAAACTTTGTTTGAGGATATTTTTGCGTCATTGGAAATCTATAACCAAGCTCTACAAAATGAAGTAGTTTTCAAGAGAATTTGAGAATATCAAGTTTTGAGCATTTTAGATCCTCTTGGACCTCTTTAACATTCTGGATCCTCTTGGATCAAGTGTGCATAATTTAATTTTCTAGAATCGATAAATTTTTCTGTACTTTTGAAATAAATGATGATAGAATCTCTGAATCAAATGAAAGAGGTTATAGTGTAGTGAAATAAATGTAGTGAAATGTTCTATAATATTGACTTAGATACATTCAGTAATCATACTATTTTCCTAGAGAACTGGCGAGTACAACGACTGGTTACCCATGTATCTCGGTAGATGGAAGTATTTCCATAGAATGACTAGTAGTTCAGTCTTTACAAAATGAAAATTGATTTAGTGGTATGAAGCAATTGTATTTCCAAAGCTAGAAGGGATCAAGTGTAGGTAAAAGTTCAATATGGTTGGTTGTCTAGTTAGTTCGGGAGTTGTGGATCTACAAAACGATCCCTCATTAGTTGTTGAAGACATGTGAGTGGTCTACTAATGAGGTTATGTGACATGTGTGTGATTTGATGTCTAGTAATTGACTTCAGAAGATCTATGATTCGAGAGTTCAGTGAGGGAAATCACAAATTCAACTTAGGAGCTATACCTTTACGAGGGTTAAGAAACTTGATGGAGTTAATATCCTAGAATAGTTCGAAATGGTTAAGGGATGTTGATGAAAACCATACCCAACAGAGCTCAAGATAAGTAGTCACTAAGGGAGGGTGTTAGAGTAATTAACTTCTACTTGTCTTATGTGCTTAATATGTGATATTCTTCATCATATTATTAAGATTGTGGTTTTCAAATTGTAATGTAGAGATTATCTTTACATGAGTGATTTTCTTTATTATTTAGGAGTTTGTTAGATCTAGGAGAGATATTATATCCTATTTAGGTGTGTGGTTGAGATATTCTCTCAACCTCTCCTTTTGTATTGGGAATAAGTTAGATCTCATAACAACTTGTGAACTCTATATAATGGAATCACAATCTATTGTAAATTTTTCAATTATTCAATAGAGTTTTGTTTGTGTGAAACAATGTCTCATCTCTCATATTTTATCTATGTTTTCATCCCAATTGATTTTTAAATTAATAATCGTTTTAATTTCAAACAAAATCCTCCTTGGGTGATTGGCTACTGTTAGGGTAAAATTGGCCAAATATCTCCATGTCCTAGTAACCACTCAACAATAATTGAGATCGTCCACTCACTATTCCGAGTTAGGGTTTCTGCTATGGATTGCCCAACAAGTATGAATATTAGACTTCTCAAAATTCCCAGTGTTACTCAACTAGAAATATCAAAACACAATTTTACACAATAACAAAAACATGAAAAGAGAAACAAAGGAGAAAAACAGGGGAAAGGGAGAAAAACATAACTGATTATATACACAATTCATATTTTTCATTAAAACACACCTGGATGGCCATGAATTACATATTTATAGATTTAATTTAGTATCTAGATCATTCGAAGACATGAATTATAGCTTAGGAATCTAGTTCATTTGCGAATTAACCATTCGTTCTTTTCTAGATCACACAAGAAAGTTATGTTTCCTTTCTTACTTTACAGATCATGGTGGTTAGCAACGACTTTTAGAAATTGGAAATGTCTTCTAGAATTTGGATTCACTATTAACATTCTCCCACTTTATTATTCAATAAAATATAATTTGAGGGAGGATACATTTGTGAAGGATTTTGAGGCCTAGTAGATCTGCAGGCCAATTGTGGTGGTGTATTTTCAAGTTGTACTTCTTACAATGGATGGTATACAATTTCTTCTTGTTGGTGTTCATCATCTTCCATTTGTTTCTCAACTTTCTCTTGAATATGTTGCCCATGTTCTTGCAATGATGGAATATCAATTTGTTGTCCAACAAACCTATCAACAACTTTCTTGACCTCCATATTACCTACATACTTCTTAAACATCTCTAATTCATTAAATGACATCCCTTCTTCTAATAACTTTATTTTTATCTTGATCCCACAATCGGTAACCAAACCCACCATCCACATATCCTAGAAAAATACACTTCATGGATTTATCATCTATCTTGGTTCTATTATCTTTGGGAATATGCACAAATGCTTCACATCCAAATAAATTTAGGTGAGAATCATTTACCCTTTTACTGGTCCAAACTTCTTTGGGAATTCCACCACCCAAAGTTGTAGTAGGAGATTGATTTATTAGATAACAAGTCGTCTTTACTGTTTCTACCCCAAAATGTTTCTCCAATCCAAAATTTGACAACATACTCCTCACCTTCTCCATGATAGTGTGATTCATTATTTCTATAGAACCATTCTATTGAGGATTAAGAGAAATGGTCTTCTCATTCTTTATTCCAAACCTATTGCAATACTCTTTGAATGCATTAGAGCAATACTCCCCACCATTATCTATCCTCAAATAATTGAGCAATTGATTAGTTTCTCTTTCAACAACAACATGAAGCTTTTTCAATATCTCAAATACCTCTCCTTTTCTTTTCATAGGGTAGGCCCAAACCTTCCTAGATGCATCATGTATAAATTTCACAAAGTATGAAGCTCCTCCTAGTGACTTAATTCTTATTGGCCCAAACACATTAAATGTATCAATTATGAAAAATTTGTTTTCCGTTCATGGCCACTTCTAATAAATGAAACCCTTCATTTCCTACCATATATACACTGCTCACAAAGATCAAGATTATATGATTTCAAACCCGTAAGCATATTTTTTCCAGCAATTATTTTGAGACCCTTTTTGCTCATGTGACCCAAATACTTATGCCACAAATTTGTTGATATTTCTTCTCTTTCAACAACAACCACATTTGATTTCTTTGTTTTTTCTCTTAATGTATACATTGTTCCTATCTTCAATCCTTTAACCATGAGTAATGCCCCTTTACTAATTTTCCGGCCACCTTTTCCAAAGCTGGTGGAACAATATTCATCATCCAATTGTCCTACAGAGATCAAACTCATGCACATCTCTAGAATGTTCCTAACTTGTTACAATAAGATATTTTGTCCCTTATTTGTCTTGATATGGACATCTCCCACTCCAACAACAATGAAAAGGTGATTGTTTCCCAAATGCACTTTACCATAATCACCAGAACAATATGAAACAAAATTATCTTTACTTGGGTTACATGATGAGATGCCCCAGAGTCAAGAATCCCATAAATGCTACAATTGGAGGTTTATAAAAATGCATCTTCAATTGAAATAGAAAATAAAACCTCATTCCATGAAACTACAATAATAGTCTCACCTTCACTTATGTTGGACGGTGTCCTTGTTGGTTTTTGATCCTTCTATTATAACTTCCATATTCAAAACTCCTTTTTCATATGTCCTGATTTTCCACAGTGATAACAAGTGGGCATGCCTCTTCTCGATTTCGATCTACCCCTTGACCTCAAACACTCTTGATGGCCTTGATCAATTTTCCTACCACAATCAGCTAGAGTTAGAGATTCTCCTCCTTGGTTTTCTATAATTGATTTACGTTGTAACTCCTCATTCATTAAAGTATTATTGATAACATCATCAAACTTCAAGGTTCCTATAGGTGTCGAAGTTCTCATAGCTACAATCAGATTCTCCCAGTTGTTCCACATAGAGCACACCAATAAGATGGATCTAATATCAACATCCAAAATGACTATAACAGGGGCAAGTTGACTTGTAATTATTTTGAACTTATTTAAGTGCTTTTCTACTGAAGAGTCCTCCTTCATCTTGAGATTGTATAATTTATTCATCGAGAAGACCTTATTTGATTCCATGTTTTTCTCATATAGATCATGTATCTTGTGCCATAGATATTTTTTTGTCTTCTCTCTGGCCACATTGAAGTAGACATTATTTGCTAGACACTGACGAATTGTGGCAATGGCCTTTCTATCTATATTGAGCCAATTTTTGTTTTTCATCGAGGAGGGTTTCTTTGCTATTCTCTCCATTGGAAAATATTGATCCCTCAAAATCAATATATCCTCCATATGTGAATTCCATAGGGAAAAGTTAGTGTCTTTCAACTTATTCATGCCACTCAACATTGTTGTCTCCATTATTAATGGGACATAACTCATAAAATATCCTAGCACTGCTTAATAAAACTTTCAACCATTTGAAGCAACTAGGGCTGGAATCAAAGTTTTCTTCTGGCTTACAATTTCTCCTTATGTGCTAACACATAGATTCTTTGAGGATTTCTCCTTCTGGGTGTTCCAACGATCTCCCACGATTATACCAGCGACCTCTTCTCACCTTGCAACTCTGATATCAATTTTTAGGGTAAAATTGACAACATATATCCACGTCCGGGTAACTGCTCAACAATAATTGAGATAGTCCACTCACTATTCTGATTTAGGAATTTTGCTGCGGATCACCGAACAAGTATGAAGATAGAAATTCTCAAAATGCCCAATACTTCTCAACCAGAAATATCACAACATTTTTTTACGCACTAACAAAAATACACAGAGAAACAAAGGAGAAAAATAGGAGAAATGGAGAAAAACAAAACTGATTATATACACTGTGTTATCCCCGATTTCTAGGGATAACTAGGAGATCATGTCTTGAGGCCCACCGGTCCAAGACATGGAGTATCGAGAGCAGGATTGACCTGAGCATGGCCCTGGAGGGCCCATCCTTCTTCTTCTTCATCAGACCTGTCCTGTCAGCAGCAACAACATCCATCACCATCATCTTAGACTTGCATTAGAGAAGACTCTTTCTCCATGAGGTAATTGGTCCAGGTATCATGGTATGTGTCATGTTTGATCATTATAAATTTCAGACATATGCATCAGGTTCCTTACATTTCTAACGACTGCTTGGATCTTACACTAACCCACTTGACCATGGTTGGGGGGATAAACGGGGTGACCTAGCAAGCTTGTATCCATAGGTCTTGGTTAGCCACCAGGGAGGATTTTGAAGAGCCATCGTTCGTTCCCACCATATTATCATTTTACATCTTATCTCCCATTCATCTATCCCATTCCCCTAGTCCGGGCATTAGGATGACCTATTTGAGGGGTTACACTTTATCCCATGGGAAGAAGGGGCTAAAGGCCCAGGAGGTAAAATTAGTTGGTAAAAGATAAAATCCATAGGAAATAAAACCTAGAGATGCCTCGCCCAGGGATCCCCAAGAAGGAAATAAAAGGCCTCTCGATAAGAAACAAAAGGGACCCGAAGAAAAATAATAAAACAAGACCTAGCCAAGAGGATGGGGGGTCTCATCATGAGCCGACCTATTATGTTCATAGGTATCTAGCAGTATGACATTGCCATTATCTGGTCACCATGCCAGGGCAGTGACCCTTGGTTGCATGGCCAAGGGAAAGGGGGTCTCATCACGAGCCACCCTTATCATTTTTGCGAAAATACTCGTGGGTAACACTGTCAGCTTTGGTCACCACGCCAAGGCAGTGTCCTCTGGTTAGACCTTGAAGCCAAAAAGAAAGAAAAAGAAATAAATAAAAGAAAGAATAAAGGAAATAAAGGGCTTGGAAAGAACTGCATCCATGACAGGTACAGTTCGCCTCCTACAAAGGCACCCAAAAATAATACTCACCCTTGGTTTTCACTATGTTTGGACATCCCTAGACAACACCACCTCGTATTACATGGCTTGAATGATATCCTTTGGGAACTTTCCTCTTCTTGTGGATGTTGGCCCAACATGGCACTTTGTCTTTTCTTCGGCTTTGTATAGTAGGTCAGTGTAATGTCTTTGAGCTATTAGATGATATGCTAGGGGTCTCATGCATGAATTTGATGAAATATGATTGACATTGCTATGATCCCGAGGACTAATGAGCCCATGGAGGGAAAATTTTTTGATGTGCAGGACCATACCCGACGGACAGGTACCAGGTGGACCAGTACACATGGGGAGATGATCAGTTCGGACCTCCATGGGGCTGAAGAGCCCATCAGATGGTTGTTGGGATCTCATCAGGGGCAGAGACAGGACAATGATTGATCGAGCATTTTTACAAGAGAAGAAGAAGGACATTTTCATCTAGGACGCCTTAGCTAAGCCCAGTCGTAGGGGGTTGACCCACTGCAGGTGGGACACGTCCCTCTGTTGACCAGGATGTCCTCTAGAGATACTTGACATCACCTACAGTGTGTGGCATATTTACAGGGCAATTTGGCAAGCGTGGCAGAGTTTGGAGGCCCAGAGAGGGCCAACGTTTTCCTTCTAGTGCTAAGTTTTTCCCTAAAAAGGGCCAACGTCTCCCTCAGAGGGGCTAGACGTCCTTCTTACTGCTCATTTTAGGATTTTATTTAGCAGATAAATGTAAAAAATAGTATGATTTTAGTAGTCAGCCTTGTCGGCTGTTTTAATGACCTAATTTTTAAATTAAAGGTCATTGGATGATATAAATTGAGGATGTTTTCCCTCATTTTGAATAGACACAAACTCACTCTCTTGTGAGATCTGAATTTTAGCGCCCTATTGGGGTTTTTGGCTGAAATAGTGAGGTGCAACCTTTGAAGGAGGAGTTTTTCTTGGCATTTATGGTGTTTCTTTGAAAGGAAGGTGTTAGAACTAGGGTTTGCTTGGATATTTCTTCATAAATTGTAAGTGTTTTTCCTGCAAAACTTCTCTTTGAATGGTTGTAGTTTAAATCTCTTGCATTTTACTTATATATTGCTGAGTCAAAACCCTAGGGGACAACCACACAAGTAGGTTGTTGTCTCATGTCCCCTGATAAAGAAACTTTAAACCATTGAATAAGAATATAGAGCCTAGCATTAGCTACACTTGTTTTCTTCATTCCTCATGCTAGCCGTACATTTTTGAAGCCAAGAAGAGTGAGATGTCCTTAGCCTAGGATTACTACACTAGGGCCGTACTAATCTAGGGTTTGTTGACAGACCTTGTTTTAGCAGCGTCTCCTTCATCAAAACCTCTTGTCTTGGTTAAAATTTCCTTATTGTGCTAGCCGTTTTCTGGGAAAGAGGAGAGAGCACAAGGCGTTGCCTTTGCAACACCAAGTGAATCTCTCTCTCTTAGGGTTTCTACTTTCAAGGCCGTGCTTTAGCAACACCTTGAAAACCTACCCTCATGTCCTTAGAAAACTCTTACCCTTCAATTATTGCGTCCATCACTCGTTGACTCCATTAACCCTTAGGCACTGATCCTCAGACTCTAGCGTTGAAGTGATAGTGACTAAACAAGCTTTCAAAACCTCATTAATTTGAAACCCTAACTAACAAATAACCCTAAAAGCTGACGTTATCCCTAGGATATTTCATCTTGACGCAACAAATCTATTATATGTGAGCAACTAAATGATATTTAATGCATTGATTTGATTCAAGGAGTGATTATATTCATCAGATGCTATATTGTTCCAGCATTTATTGACAAATAACATCATATTGCCATTGTTATTATTGCAAACATTGACTTCGCCAATATTTACTGTTCTATTTGCTCATATATTGAATTTAGATAGTCATTGATTTATGAAGTATTAACCATTATTGCATGTACTAGTTTCATTGTTGTCTTGTCTCGCAAGCAGGTGTCTTCTCTATGGTTATACTTTATTTGACTATCTCTTTGGGCGGTAATCTGTGAAACGAGAAACTAGCCTTAATCCTTTGATCCTTTTCCTTTCAAACCCCAAATTGCCAGGGATGTCTCCCTTGGGCCTAGCCTCCGTAAATAGAAAGGACCTCCCCATTGTGGTGACATTGGGTGGGGTAGGTCCTTGTTACGCCAGTTTTCCCTTCTACTTTATAGCCTTTGCTCCTAGCTACAAACTGTGTGATAACATTTTGGCGCCGTTGTCGGGGAACACTGAGTCAAACTTCCTCAACGACAAATATTTTGGTAAGCCTTTCCTCAAAGACCTTTTCTCTTACAAGCCTACTTGGCGAATCCACTAAAATTTATTCCCCTATTCTTTGGTAGTTTCAGGAAAACTATCTGGTGACTCCACTAATATTTCTTAGGGTGCCACATTACTTTCTGTGATATTTCCAAGTTATGGGATCATGGCACAATGGGAACAAAAGTATCCAAGTATTGATTTCAGAAGTTTTCAAGGATACCCAAATTACTTTGATACAGAATGGATAAACAACTCTCCAATGTTTTTGGGCCTCCCATCTCCTCACATAGCAAATTTTTTGGAGTACTTGAGCGAGATAAAGTTGGGAGGAGAGGATTCTCTTATAAAGTTGTTCTTACTCACTCTGCCATCCTACTTACAAAATCATTTTAAGAGTTGTTGCAAGGACAGGGGTATATCCTCTGATATAAGAGACGAGGTTTATGAAGACTATTATCAACCCCTTGAAGAGGAGAAAGACCTCTCCCATAATCCAATAGAATGCAACGAAGATATAACCAGAGACGTGAATTATGAGGATGAAGCACCAATAATCGCTCCTCCCTCTGATGAAGCGATCCAAGAGCCTGTTCCTCGTGTACAACAAGGAAACGATAAGGTTAGTTGTTCTCCCTTTCAATATGCCAATGACACCTTGTTCCTTGATTCAGAAGATGAAGGAGAAAAAGAAGCTTTGAATGAAGCTGATGGCCCTTGCTGTACAATCAAAGACAAAGAAGCAATCCATGAAGATGAAACAATGACACATGCTGAAAATACCAAGGTCCTTGAAGTCCCTGCACAAAGAGAAACAATAAGTTACCCTCCTCCCTTAGTTTTTGATGAAGCTTTACCTTATGATGAAGAAAATGAGGATGAGGAGAATGAATTTTCAAATGTTTCAAACCCTGCATGTTATGACACAAATAGTGACATTGTTGATAACATTGATGAGTTCATACATGTGGGGAGACATGGGTGGAATATAGTTGGTTATGACCTGGATCCCATCTATGACATTGAGAGTCATTTCCAGTTGTTTCCCTTGCAATTGTCACAACAGATTACTTCCGACCAATTGCAACAAGGAGATGAGATTTTTACCCGTACTTTTCAAAAGACCAAGGATGACCTAGTACCTTGTTCTCCTGATGATTTTCAGTCTTACCTTGAGATTTTTGATGAGTACCCTCCTGAGCACTTGGACTCTTTTCATGAAGATGATTGCCAACCACCACTCTGCTCAAATTTTGATGCAAGTAAGGACATCGTTTTCCTAAAGAAGGTTTCTCATGACTTTTCTCTCCAGCCACCTGTTATTACTTTACCATGCTTTTCCATTAAAGGTGTGGTTGGGAAGTACTCTTTTTATGTTGAGTTTCCTCTTGGACAAGCCCTAAAATCCAGGGTTTGGTTGAATACTGCAAGTTTGAATAAGTTGTCCCAGTTTTTCAACTTTCCCTTGGTAGTTTGTCCGTCGTCTGCTAGGTCTTTGTCGATCCCTTCCTTGACTTCAGAGCACGAGGATGCCCTAGGTAGCTAGTTTGCAGGCCCTTTAAGTCAGGTTTCTGAACCTTGCTCTCCTCATGACCCTTTCTTGAAGTGGATTGAGTACTTTCCTCGAAAATTGACTTGGCAGGATTTTATCCCTCCCACCCACCTCCATGAGTTAGAACTTGAGATCTCCAACGATATGATATACGTTCTAACCCATGTCATTTTTGTGTTTGATTTATCACTGTTCTGGTTTATGATGAAGCACAAAGGCATGTGTTGTGGGACATTGCTGGATTGGCTTCATTGGTTATTTGACTACACCAAACATCCAGCCAAAGGTAAGTATAGGTAGGTAGGCATTTTTTTTCCGTTTATTATACCATTTGCATTTCATGTTAGTTTGTTTCCTCACATGCATATTGATGTTTTTATTTATATATTATATTTGTGGGGTGGCAGTACCACCCCACCTTTGTTGCTAATGCCCTTTTCGAGTGTGAGCAGGTCTGCAAGTTTATGCCAGAGATGCTAAGGTTCTCATGCGCTCTATGGTGAGCACATGTCCCTGAGTTGGAGCCAGATGTTATCCCCGATTTCTAGGGATAACTAGGAGATCATGTCTCAAGGCCCACCAGTCCTAGACATGGAGTACCGAGAGCAGGATTGACCTGAGCATGGCCCTGGAGGGTCCATCCTTATTCTTCTTCGTCAGACCTGTCCTGTCAGCAGCATCAACATCCATAACCATTGGGTTGGACTTGCATCAGAGAAGACTCTTGCTCCATGAGGTAATTGGTCCAGGTATCATGGTATGTGTCATGTTTGATCATTATAACTTTCATATATATGCATCAGGTTCCTTACATTTATGACGACTGCTTGGATCTTACACTAACCCACTTGACCATGGTTGGGGGGATAAACGGGGTTCCCTAGCAAGCTTGTAATCATAGGTATTGGTTAGCCACCAGGGGGGATTTTGAAGAGCCATCGTCCGTTCCCACCATATTATCATTTTACATCTTATCTCCCATTCATCAATCCCATTCCCCTAGTCTGGGCATTAGGATGACCTATTTGAGGGGTTACACTTTATCCTGTGGGAAGAAGGGGCTAAAGGCCCAGGAGGTAAAATTAGTTGGTAAAAGATAAAATCCATAGGAAATAAAACCTAGATATGCCTCGCCCAGGGATCCCTGAGAAGGCAATAAAATGCCTCTCGATAAGAAACAAAAGGGACCCGAAGAAAAATAATAAAAAAAGACCTAGACAAGAGGATGGGGGGTCTCATCATGAGACGACCTATTATGTTCATAGGTATCTAGCAGTATGACATTGCCATTATCTGGTCACCATGCCAGGGTAGTGACCCTTGGTTGCATGGCCAAGGGAAAGGGGGTCTCATCACGAGCCAGCCTTATCATTTCTGCGAAAATACTCATGGGTAACACTGTCAACTCTGGTCACCACGCCAAGGCAGTGTCCTCTGGTTAGACCTTGAAGAAAAAAAGAAAGAAAAAGCAATAAATAAAAGAAAGAATAAAGGCAATAAAGGGCTTGGAAAGAACTGCATCCATGAAAGGTACAGTTCACCTCCTACAAAGGCACCCACATATAATACTCACCCCTGGTTTTCACTGTGTCTGGACATCCCTAGACGACACCACCTCGTATTACATGGATTGAATGATATCCTTTGGGAACTTTCCTCTTCTTATGGATTTTGTCCCAACAGGGCACTTTGTCTTTTCTTCGGCTTTGCATAGTAGGTCAGTGTAATGTCTTTGAGCTATTAGATGATATGCTAGGGGTCTCGTGCATGCATTTGATGAAATTAATGATGAAATATGATTGACATTGCTATGATCCCGAGGACTAATGAGCCCATGGAGGGTGAAGTTTTTGATGTGCAGGACCATACCCGACGGACAGGTACCAGGTGGACCGATACACATGGGGATATGATCAGTTCAGACCTCCATGGGGCTGAAGAGCCCATCAGATGGTTGCTGGGATCTCATCAGGGGCAGAGACAAGACAATGATTGATCGAGCATTTGCACGAGAGAAGAAGAATGACGTTTTCATCCAGGATGCCTTGGCTGAGCCCGACCCTAGGGGGTTGACCCACTGCAGGCGGGACACGTCCCTCTGTTGACTAGGACGTCCTCCAGAGATCCTTAATGTCACCTCCAACGTGTGGCATATTTATAGGGAAGTTTGGCACGTGTGGCAGAGTTTGGAGGTCCAGAGAGGGCCAACGTTTGCCTTCTAGTGCTGAGTTTTGCCCTAAAAACGGCCAACGTCTCCCTCAAAGGGGCTAGATGTCCTACTTACTGCTCATTTAGGCTTTTATTTAGCAGATAAATGTAAAAAATAGTATGATTTTAGTAGTCATCCTTGTCGGCTATTTTAATGACCTAATTTTTAAATTAAAGGTCATTGGATGATATAAATTGAGGATGTTTTACATCATTTTGAACATAACACAAACTCACTCTCTTGTGAGATCTGAATTTTAGCGCCCTATTGGGGTTTTTGGCTGAAATAGTTAGGCGAAACCTTTGAAGGAGGAGTTTTTCTTTGCATTTATGGTGTTTCTTTGAAAGGAAGGTGTTACAACTAGGGTTTGCTTGGATATTTCTTCATAAATTGTAAGTGTTTTTCCTGCAAAACTTCTCTTTGAATGGTTGTAGTTTAAATCTCTTGCATTTTACTTATATATTGCTGATTCAAAACCCTAGGGGACAACAACACAAGTAGGTTGTTGTCTCATGTCCCCTGACAAAGAAACTTTAAACCATTGAATAAGAAAATAGAGACTAGCGTTAGCTACACTTGTTTTATTCATTCCTCATGCTAGCCATACGTTTTTGAAGCCAAGAAGAGTGAGACGTCCTTAGCCTAGGCTTACTACACTAGGGCCATACTAATCTAGGGTTTGTTGACAGACCTTGTTTTAGCAACGTCTTCCTCATCAAAACCTCTTGTCTTGGTTAAAATTTCCTTATTGTGCTAGCCATTTTCCGGGAAAGAGGAGAGAGCACAAGGCCTTGCCTTTGCAACACCAAGTGAATCTCTTTGTCTTAGGGTTTCTACTTTCAAGGCCCTGCTTTAGCAACACCTTGAAAACCTACCCTCAAGTCCTTAGAAAACTCTTACCCTTCAACTATTGCGTCCATCACTCGTTGACTCCATTAACCCTTAGGCACTGATCCTTAGACTCTAGCGTTGAAGTGATAGTGACTAAACAAGATTTCAAAACCTCGTTAATTTGAAACCCTAACTAACAACTAACCCTAAAAGCTGATGTCATCCCTAGGATATTTCATCTTGACGCAACAAATCTATTATATGTGAGCAACTAAATGATATTTAATGCATTGATTTGATTCAAGGAGTGATTATATTCATCAGATGCTATATTGTTCCAACATTTATTGACAAATAACATCATATTGCCATTGTTATTATTGCAAACATTGACTTCGTCAATATTTACCGCTGTATTTTCTCATATATTGAATTTAGATATTCATTGATTTATGAAGTATTAACCATTATTGCATGTACTAGTTTCATTGTTGTCTTGTCTCGCAAGCAGGTGTCATCTTCGTCGTTATACTTTATTTGACTATCTCTTTGGGCGGTAATCTGTGAAAGGGGAAACTAGCCTTAATCCTTTGAGCCTTTTCCTTTCAAACCCCAGATTGCCAGGGACATCTCCCTTGGGCCTAGCCTCCCTAAATAGAAAGGACCTCCCCATTGTGGTGACATTGGGTGGGGTAGGTCCCTGTTACGCTAGTTTTGCCTTCTACTTTATAGCCTTTGCTCCTAGCTACAAACTGTGCGATAACACACTGTTATCGCAAAAACTGTAGGTTGGGAAAATCCCAACCCAATACACTAGATGGAGATAATGGTGGGAGAGTTTACCCACTATCACCTCATATAAACTCTTGGGAGTATTGGGTAACCCTAGGGGGGATGTGAGATGGAAAGTGATACTTATGAAGAGATTCCCCCGTAGTTCAAGTTTCTATGTGGAGAGTGACTTGACAACGAGCTTTCCGATATGGTTTATGGTTTCCAAGTGTTTGAGTACCTGCGAGAGATGGTTGTACCTTACCGAGACACAAGAAAAGACAAGATACAAGCTTAGAGATCCAATGGACAAGCAATTTTGATGCAGGAGCATCTCAAGCGAGCCAACGCGGAGACAACAGATAGTTGGAAAAGCGCCCAACACAAATTTTGAAATGTCTTGAATCATTAATGAAGCCATCAAGTGAAGGCACACTTGTAAAATGTAATCGGACCTTGAGCGATCCGCTCTCGTCCTTAGTAGGTAGAAGGCATTTATGGTAGTTAATGCAAGTAGATAGAATTGAATGTTAGATTAGACAGTTTTGGATCACAACAGGGAAATGGGATATAAACACCCTCATTGTGTATTGTAACATAGAAGAGAGGAGAGAATAGAGAAGAATTATGCCAAGTTAGAGCATAGAGCATAGAAGAGGAGAAGCAGAGAGCTGTGTAGCCGAACTCCATGTACAAAAATTCTGAATTAATACAAGAAAGTTGTGATTCAGACTCATGGTGTTCATATATTCTCTGTGTATGCATTTTTGAATGTTATGCTCATGAATGTTTTACTCTTTCTGTCATGCAATTGATTTTATGCTATGTATGGATGATTTCTTGTTGAATGTCTGAAATCTGAGAGAGAGAGAGAGTAAGGGAAATGAGTTTCAATTGTTTCTCTATCTGAGCAAGAGTTCCTACAAGGGGTGCAATTGAATTGTCCGCAAGGAGTGCGTTGACAAAGGGTTCAGAGGTTTTTCTCTGAAAGCTCAGATAAGGTACCTTTTGTTCTCATTTACTCAGAAGTGCAGTTAGGCATAAAAGCCGTGCAAGGAGTGCGCAGGCCGAGTAAATTCTCAGAGTTGCGAACCTGAGCAAAGTGTTGAGAGACTACTGTTGCACGTATGCGCAGAGTCAAAGGGAGTCAATCACTTGAAAGTGTTTGAAGGTCTGTCGTGAGGAGTGCGAGCAGGAGTTTTCTGAAAGACTCGAAGTCGTGGGAAAGCTCAGAAGGATTTTAACCCTTGAAGGGGGTGAAGGAAGGCAAGAGACCAAGCACCTTGAAGAATCGGAGGAAGGCGTAGCGACGTTGGACCGCAGGAGGACGAGTTCTCAAGGAAAGAGACGGACGGTCAAAATTCTCTGTGAAGAATCCGCGAAGTCCCATGAGCCGTTAGATCTCACGAAAGAGCAGGGGAGTTACCGTGAGTATTCCTAAAGGTTCTAAGCTCAGGAGGAGTAGAGCCATAGATCCAAGTCACAGGAGCCGTTGGATTTACCCGTGAGCTTCTATTTTGGGTTTTCGCGAGTGGGAGTCCCGAAATCTTGGCAACGGGAATCGCGAAATCATGAAACGCGAAATCTCGAAGGGACAAAAGGATCGTGTGGGCCACAGAAATCGACAGGGTGGATAGGTGGCACACTCTCGACAAGGAAGTCAATTCAGTTGACCATTTCAGGGTTTCGTGGAGTGAAGTTCCAAATTCCTTGCATTAGGATTCGTGATATCGCAAAGTCCGAAGTCTCGACGGAGTGAAAGGCCGTTGAAAAATTAAATCTTACGAGCGCATCGACGTTTCGGTAAATCAGGTTTCCGAAGTTGAGGAGACGAGTTGCTCGACATTGCAACTCTCGAAACCGCGATAAGGAGAAATTCGAAAGAGAGAGAGAAAAGGTCAACGTTAGTTGTTTTCGGGTTTTGGAGATAGAGAGAGAGAAGACGCTTGACCGACGGATTCACAGAAGTGAGAAGTCGGATCTCCCGAAGTACAAGGTGGAATTTCTCA
Organism: Picea engelmannii; assembly: GCA_009831015.1. Taxonomy (NCBI): domain Eukaryota; kingdom Viridiplantae; phylum Streptophyta; class Pinopsida; order Pinales; family Pinaceae; genus Picea; species Picea engelmannii. The sequence continues at coordinate 823,126 of ML783089.1, read as the reverse complement.
GAGTCAATTATGGGTGCAGATTTCCTGAAAGGGAAATAGAGGAGCCATTTTCGAGAGATCTTCAGGCCATTGTGAGGGGAAATATCCTGTGTACATAACCTCCCGACCGCGGGTTGAGGAGGGTTGCGTCAGGTTTGGTATCAGAGCCCAGAAAGGTTTCTTTTCTTTCTGTAGCAGGGAAAAGGAGAATTCACCATGCCGCCAAGGAGAATGGATAGACAAACATCCGACCCACCAGAGGAGAGGGAAATGCCGAGAAGAAGAGGTAGGAAGATGACTGATCCAGCCATGGAAAAATAAATGCATGATTTATGCACCAAACTTGAGGACATGGAGACAACACAGAGACACACATGCAGTGCTGGGGATCTTAGTGATTCTGAAAGTGAAATTGAGGCTAAACATGAAGAAGAAGTTTCCATTGAAGATGCAGCAAATGAACGTTTGATTAGGGCTATTGCAAGAATGGGTGCAAGAGAGAAAATGGACATTCCATTTTATGAGGGAAATCTGGATGCATAAGAGCTTCTAGACTGGATTAGAGCTCTAGAAACATACTTTGACTATGAATATGTCGAAGATGACAAGAAGGTAAAACATGTTGTCATGAGATTAAAGGGACATGCAACATTGTGGTGGGATGAACTACAAGCTGACAGACGCTGCAAAGGCAAGAAGAAGATCAAAAGCTGGGACAGAATGATCGCGAAGATGAAGGCGAAATTCATCCCTAGAGATTACGAAATTACTCTGTTTCGAAGAATGAAGAACCTGAGACAGAAGTTGATGACAGTAAAAGAATACACTGAAGAATTCTATAGGCTGAACATCAGGGCAGGTCATCGGGAGAGCGATGATGAAAAGGTTTCCAGATACATGAATGGCCTGAGATATGACATTCAGGATGAGATGAGCATGGTAAACATCCGAAAGGTGGAAGATTCTTATCATATGGCTCTAAAGGTTGAAGAGAAGCTGAGCCGAAAGTAGGGTCAAAGAGGCTGAGGCAAAAGTCATCCCAGAGGAAAATCATTTGCCCAGGATAAAAACTAGAAGCCCAAGGAGGACTGGAAGAAACCTTAGACTCAAACTGAGAGAGGTGGAACCTCACAACGAGGGCAGCATGCTGAACAGAGAGGGAAACATATCAAGTAGAGAGGATATTATGCTGATAATAATATCTTTCCTCGTACCAGAGGTAGAGGAAGAGGAATAGGTGGAGTAATAAAATGATTCACATGTGGAAAGAATGGGCACAAGTCTTACGAGTGTCCTGATAAAAAGAAATAAGGGGGAGAGACTCACATCGCCGAAGCACAAAGGCGGGATGTTGAGGTAGAAGACGCTGAAGGCGGAAGATCGCTAATGATGCGAAAAGCTCTTTTGACACCAGAGAAGGTGGTGGAGAGTTCAGTCCAAAGAAACATACTTTTCCAGACTTCTTGCAAGACTAGGGATAGGGTATGCAAGGTCATTGTGGACAATGGTAGCACAGATAATCTCGTTTCTACAGAGATGGTAGAAAAGATGGAGTTAGAGACGATTGATCATCCAAGCCCATATAGAGTTTCATGGCTACAAAAAGGATATCAGGTAACTGTCACTAAACAGTGTTTAGTTGAATTTAAGATAGGGGGATATAATGATAAGATATTATGTGATGTCATTCCCATGGATGTTTGTCATCTATTGCTGGGTAGACCGTGGAAATATGATAGGAATGTGATTCATGATGGGAGAATGAACACATACATCCTAGAGAAGAATGGGAGAACTCACATGTTGCTTCCAATCAAGGATAAAGAAGTGAAACCTAAAGTAAGTAACACTGTACTTCTCATGAGTGGGAAGGAATTTCTTACAGAGGTCACGAAGAAGGAGGAACCACAATTTATTGTGGTCAGAAAACCGAAGATTGTTTTGACCAGCACAAGGGTGGATGATTTACCAGAAGAGATTCAGGAACTACTGGAAGAGTTCATTGACATAGTAGTGGACGAACTACCTCATTCGTTGCCACCAATCAGAAGTGTGAGTCATCACATTGATATCATACCCGGAGCCAGTTTTCCAAACAAAGACGCATACAGATTGATGTCGCAGGAGAATGAAGAGGTCAAAATACAAGTCCATGATTTGTTGGACAAAGGTTTGGTTAGAGAAAGCTTGAGTCCATGTGTTGTTCCGACAGTACTCAGTCCGAAGAAAGACAGAGGCTGGAGGATGTGTACTGACTCTAGGGTGATCAACAAGATGACCATCAGGTACAGATTTCCATTGCCAAGGATGGATGATCTGATGGATTGCTTGAGTGGAGCAAAATTCTTTTCAAAGATTGATTTGAAAAGCGGTTATCATCAAATCCGTATGAGAGAAGGTGATGAATGGAAGACAACATTCAAAACCAACGAAGGGTTGTATGAATGGCTTGTTATGCCGTTTGTCTTAACAAATGTGCTGAGTACCTTCATGAGGTTGATGAACGAAGTCCTAAGGGAGTTCATCGAAAAATTTGTCATTGTGTATTTAGATGACATACTGATTTTTAGTAAAATAGTGGCAGAGCATCTGAAACATTTGGCTACAGTGATGCAGAGGCTACAACAAGAGAAGCTGCTGATAAATATGAAGAAGTCCTCATTCATGAAGACAAAGCTCATTTATTTGGGATTTGTTATTTCTGCAGATGAGTTGAGGATGGATCCAGATAAGGTGGAGGTAATCAAGAATTGGCCATCACCGAAGAACATATTTGAGGTGAGAAGTTTCCATGGATTGGCTAGTTTCTACTGAAAGTTCATCAGAAATTTCAGTGGAATTCATGCATCGATGATGGATACAGTGAAGAAAAGACACAAGTATTTTCATTGGACAGAAGAGGATGAGAAGAGTTTTAACTTGTTGAAGAGGAAGATTACAGAACAACCAATTTTGGTGTTGCTGGATTTCAAGAAAACATTTCAAGTGAAGTGCGATGCAAGTGGGTTTGCAATCGTGGCAGTCTTGAGTCAGGAAGATAGGCCGATAGCATACTTTAGTGAGAAGATGAATGAAGCGAAAGTGAAATACTCCAAATATGACAAGGAGTTTTATGCTATCATTTAGGCATTGAAAAAATGGAGACATTATTTGATCCCGAAGGAATTTGTCTTATACAGTGACAATCATGCATTGCAATTTGTGACTCAACAGGTAAAGTTGAATCAAAGACATGTCAAATGGGTTGAATATATGCAGAATTTCACTTTTGTGATTAAACATATTTCTGGTACTTCTAACAAAGTTGATGATGCTTTGAGCAGGAAGTGTTTTCTATTGCAGGAGTTCAGAGTCAAAACGTTGGGTTTTGATGATCTCAGGGACATGTACAGGGACGAATCAGATTTTAAGGAGGTGTATGAAGCAACTGGGAATCCAATTCTCAGAGATAGAAGCCAATGGATGTAATACATGATCCAGGAAGGATTACTGTTTAAAGGTAATCAACTGTGTATTCCGAAATGCTCCATGAGGGAGAATTTGATGAAGGAGAAACACAATGGAGGATTAGCAGGGCACTTTGGTCATGAAAAGACGTTCGCAAAGTTGAATGAGTCATATTTTTGGCTAGGAATGCGAGCAGACGTCAAGAGATTCGTGGATAGATGCAGAATTTGCCAGCATTCGAAGGGAAGGAAACATAATGCAGGGTTTTATAAACCATTTCCCATACCAAAGAAACCGTGGGATGGAATCAACATTAATTTCATATTGGGGTTGCCAAGAACACAAAGGGGTTTCGAATCAATCTTTGTGGTGGTGGATAGATTTTCCAAGATGGCACACTTCATTCCCTGTCAGAAAACTAGTGACACAATTCACATTGCGAATCTGTTTTTCAAAGAAGTCATTCGACTTACGACTTACCAAGGAGCATAGTTTCGGATCGAGACACCAAGTTTGTAGGACACTTTTGGAGGATGTTATGGAAGAAGCTGGGAACTAACTTATCATTTAGTTTGTCTTATCATCTTCAGACGGATGGACAGACGGAAGTGGTAAACAGAAGTCTGGGAGACTTGCTGAGAAGCCTGGTGACATAACACCACAGCTAGTGGGACAACATATTACCACATGCGAAATTTTCTTATAACGACTCAGTTAACATAAGCACAGGGCAGAGTCCATTTCAGATTGTCTATGGCATGCATCCGAGAGGGATTTCTGAATTGAGAGATTCAGAATAGATTACGACTAGGAGCGCTAGTGCAGAAGATTTCGCAGAGGCGATGAAGGAACTTCACAGCCGGGTGAAGGAGCGATTGCAAAATTCGAACCAGGAGTATAAGCGCAGAGCAGATCAACACAGGAGACAACTTCAATTTGAGGTTGGTGACTTGATTCTGGCACATTTGAGAAAGGAAAGGTTCCCGAGAGGAACACATAATAAATTGAAATTGAAAAAAATCGGGCCATGTAAGGTCTTGAAGAAATTTGGGACAAATGCTTACGAGATTGAATTATCCGATGGGATCGAAATTTCTCCGATATTCAATATATCAGATTTGTACCCATATAAAGCTGAGGAAACAGGGATATGAAATGAACAACTAGAAGTCCAATGGACAAAGAAGATGCCAGTTGCAGAAAATCCCTTGATGGAGCACATACTGGATAAAAGAGTGAGCAAGAAGACCAGACAGAAGCAATACTTTGAATATCTGGTCAAGTGGAAGGGCCATCCAGTTGAAGATGCCAACTGGGAGAATGAAGCAGAGATCTAGAGGCATGGACAGACCATACGCGAGCTCATGGACAGGAGCCCATGAAAATTTTCAAGCCAAGGAGTATGATGTAGGAGCATCTCAAGCGAGCCAGCGCGGAGACAACGGGCAGCTGGAAAAGTGCCCAACAAAAATTTTGAAATGTCTTGAATCATTAATGAAGCCATCAAGTGAAGGCACACTTGTAAAATGTAACCAGACCTTGAGCAATCTGCTCTCGTCCTTAGTAGGTAGAATACATTTATGGTAGTTAATGCAAGTAGATAGAATTGAATGTTAGATTAGACAGTTTTGGAGCACAAGAGGGAAACATGATATAGACACCCTCATTGTGTATTGTAACATAGAAGAGAGGAGAGAATAGAGAAGAATTATGCCAAGTTAGAGCATGGAGCATAGAAGAGGAGAAGCAGAGAGCTGTGTAGTCGAACTCCATGTACAAAAATTCTGAATTAATACAAGAAAGTTGTGATTCAGACTCATGGTGTTCATATATTCTCTGTGTATGCATATTTGAATGTTATGCTCATGAATGTTTTACTCTTTCTGTCATGCAATTGATTTTATGCTATGTATGAATGATTTATTGTTGAATGTCTGAAAACTGAGAGAGAGAGAGAGAGTAAGGGAAATGAGTTTCAATTGTTTCTCTATCTGAGCAAGAGTTCCTGTAAGGAGTGCAGTTGAATTGTCCGCAAGGAGTGCATTGACAAAGGGTTCAGAGGTTTGTCTCTGAAAGCTCAGATAGGGTAGAGGTAGATTTTGTTCTCATTCACTCAGAAGTGCAGTTAGGCATAGGAGCTGTGCAAGGAGTGCACAGGCTGAGTAAAGTCTCAGATTTGCGAACCTAAGCAAAGTATTGAGAGACTGCTGCTGCACGTGTGCGCAGAGTCGAAGGGAGTCAAGCACTTGAAAGTGTTTGAAGGTCTGTCGCGAGGAGTACGAGTAGGAGTTTTCTAAAAGACTTGAAGTCGCAGGAAAGCTCAAAAGGATTTTAACCCTCGAAGGGGGCAAAGGAAGGCAAGAGACCAAGCACCTTGAAGAATCAGAGGAAGGCGTAGAGACGTCGGACCGCAGGAGGACGAGTTCTCAAGGAAAGAGAAGGATGGTCGGAATTATCTGTGGAGAATCCGTGAATTCCCGTGAGCCGTTAGATCTCACGAAAGAGTAGGGGAGTTACCGCGAGTATTCCTAAAGGTTCTAAGCTCAGGAGGAGTAGAGCCATAGATCCAAGTCACAAGAGCCGTTGGATTTACCCGTGAACTTCTTTTTCAGGTTTTCGCGAGTGGAAGTCCCGAAATCTTAGCAACGGGAATCGCGAAATCACGAAACACGAAATCCCGAAAAGACAAAAGGATCGTGTGGGCCACAACAATCGATAGGGTGGAAAGGTGGCACACTCTCGACAAGGAAGTCAATTCAATTGACCATTTCGGGGTTTCGTGGAGTGAAGTTCCAAATTCCTTGCATTAGGATTCGCGATATCGCAAAGTCCAAAGTCCCGACGGAGTGAAAGGCCATTGAATAGTTAAAGCTTATGAGCGCATTGGTGTTTCGGTAAATCAGGTTTCGGAAGTCGAGGAGACGAGTTGCTCGACATTGCAACTCCCGAAACCGAGATAAGGAGAAATACGAAAGAGAGAGAGAAGAGGTCATCATTGACTGTTTTCGGGTTTCGGAGATAGAGAGAGAGAAGACGCTTGACCACTGGATTCACGGAAGTGCGAATTCCGATCTCCCGAAGTACAAGGGGGAATTTCTCAGAGTCAATTTTGGGTGCAGATTTCCCGAAAGGGAAATAGAGGAGCCATTTTTGAGAGCTCTTCGGGCCATTGTGAGGGGAAAGATCCTGTGTACGTAACCTCCCGACCGCGGGTTGAGGAGGGCTGCGTCAAATTTAAGCGTGTTGTCCCTATTTGCAGAAGTCAACAAAAATATATATCAGCAAGTACAATAGCTATTTATTGCATATTTAACCATCAAAATTGTCAAATAATTATTGGACAATGAAGTACTAAAACAATAGATAACTTTCCAATACTTGAGAATGAACTTTGACGGTAATTAGGGCTGAAAAATGAAGTTATCAACAAAGTGTTATGGAATCCTTATGTCTATAGAAAAAAATTGCTATAGCAGCATGTTCCAACCATAAAAATCAACAAGTAGACCATAATAAAGATAGCCCATAACAAGTAGAACAATAATCTAGGTTTAGAACTCAATTTCCACAGCTGAAAAGTGAGTAAATGATGAAATAAAGTGAAGCTTTATACATCCATAATGGTTGTAGAATTAAATTTATTGCAACAATAAAATATATGGCTAAAAGAGGACGCCCTTAGGGCACAAGAAAGATTATAACATGTAGAAAATATTCCAACTTAAACACTTTCGATATCTCGTAATTCTACATATCCTAATGCAATGATTTTATTTCTCCAATGCAAGAGATTAATGCCTTTAACTATTGGGTTATGGAGTATTTAAAAATTAAAGAGATAGTTGTTCTACTTCCTTGGGGGTGTAATCCCTTTTACTCCCCAAGGCAAGCAAGACTAACTAAGGAAAACCCTAGGAGGGCATAAACCTTATTACTCCTAGTATTCCTTTATGCAAGAAATTATTCCAAGACAAATATGATGGGCTTAGTGGGGTTGTATTCCCTTATACTACCCAAAATATTATCAAATTAAACTTGTGACCAAGAAAAGAAGCAATGACATGAAAGATTCCTTACCTAGTCCAAGCATTAACAAGATAAACTCCTTTTAACCAAGAAAATCCACCATAAAATCAAGAAAATTCCTCCAAGTAAGATAGAACCTTACTTCTTCATACAATAACCAAAGAAAACCATAACAAGAGATAGTATCAAGAGAGATAGAAAACATTTCCCAAGTAGGGCGCAAATTTAAGCCAAGAATCCTCTCCAAGATGGGAGAATTGTGTTAAAAATGAAATAGAAGTGATATCTATTTATACAAATTCCACTAAAAGTGTTTGTCCACTTATTTTTAGGGTAAAACACAAAGTAAGGGGACAAAAAGCCTTACTTTTTCCATTTACAATATAAAATTCAAATTTAACCCTAAAATGCACATAAGAAACCCTAAAGAAGCATGACATCACCCCTTTAGGGAAACATTTTGGCACCTTTAGCAAATTGTTGAGCTTGGAGATGAAATGTTGGGCCTCCAAAGGCCTCCCTCTCAAGTTATAGGGTCCTCAATGTGCCCCTCTCCATCCAAATATTCTAAGTTTCAAGTAACAACACCACCACCACAGGCCCTAGCCCTAGGGTGACGTCAACCTCCTCAAAAGTGACATTTTAGCCTCAAGAGAAAATCGTTGGGTTGGCTAAAGGCTGGGTTATGTCCTCCATGGTATCTCCTTAGGCATCCAAAGGCTAGCATCATCGTCCGATGTGTGGGACATGGTATCCAACCTGTGGGCTTCAATCCCCAAGGAAGCCCAAGCTAGGATTGTTCTTCCAAATATGTCCACCAACTAGGTCATGCAAAGATAATGAATGCACCCTCCAAGGATCTCAAGTAAAATGCATCATGATAAGTAAATCAAATCAATAAAATATCCATATAAGCATGTACATCCAAACCACCTCATCAAAATAAACAAGTGCTCAAAGACCCTAAGTAATTTTCCAAGTTTAGGAATGGGAGGGTTGACAAACGACCTATTGGGTGAATCATACCTCAAGTTTAGGAGTGTTTCCCAAGTTGACCCCTCTCTAAGACATGTAGAAAAATTGACATGGATGGGGCCAAGACTCTTGGGCATGGGATTCATGACATAGAAGGGACTGTAGTATCTCATTTATGGGTTCCTTTGTAGAGGGTGTGCTTCACCTTTGTTTTCAATGCTACCTTTCAAGGTGATTTTGGAAAGGTTCATTTGGGTTATGATGCACCATGCAAAATTGTTGGAATGGGAAATGTAAAAAAAAAACAAAGCAATGGAAATCAATGGTTTTTGAAAGAGGTAAGACATGTTCCAGATCTAAGGAAAAATCTAATTTCAACAGGGCGGTTGGCAAGTTAAGGTTGTATATCCATATTTACATATAAGGTGTGGAAGGACACCAAATGATCATTGGTGATAGCAAAATGAGAGAAGGTAGGTACATTGTATTTATGTACTGGCAATACTGACTCTTCTATCTATTTAGCTTATATAGGAGTGGATACAACACTGTGGCATCATAGTATTGGACACATGGGTGAGAAGGGGATGAAGATACCTCACAAAATAAATTTTTTTCCAGATCTTAAACAAATTGATTCGGATTTCTGTGAGCATTGTGTTTATGGAAAACATAAGAGAGTCGGATTTCTCAGAGTCGGAAAAGAAAAGAAGAGTGAAAGGTTAGATCTTGTGCATACAGATGTATGGGGACCAACTCAGGTATCATCTCTTGGAGTCTCTCGCTATTATGTTACTTTTATTGATGATGCAACTAGAAAAACTTAGGTTTATTACATTCGATAAAAATCTCATGTTTTTGATACTTTTAAGAAATGGAAAGATTTGGTTGAGAATGAGACAGGAAAAAGGTTGAAGTGTCTCAAATCAGATAATGGAGGTGAATATTGCATCAAGGAGTTTGATTATTACTGTTCATACCATGGGATTCATAGAGAGAAGAAAATTCCAGGAACACCAAAAGAAAATGGTTTGTCAGAAAGTATGAACAAGACAATCATGGAGCGTGCAAGGAGTATGAGATTGCATGTTGGTTTTCCCTTACAGTTCTGGGAAGATGTTGTAGATATTGTTGTTTACTTAATACAAAAAGGATATTCAAGATCTTTGGATGGTATAATTCCAGAGGAGGCATAGATAATCAAAGAGGTAAACTATTACTTTTTGAAGACTTTTGGTTGTGAATCATTTTTCCATATTGATAATGAAAATAGAACAAATCTTGAGGCAAAATCCAATAAGTGTACCTTTATTGGATACAATGTTAATGATTTTGGTTCCTCTCTTGCATTTCCCTCAGGCTATTATTTCCTGAAGATGGATCCTGCTATGGATCTGAAACGTCGACAAATAAAAGACAATACTGTGGTTCTTCTGATTAATTCTGAACATAACCCTCACCACAAAAACATTAACCATCAAACAATAAAATCATTAGGAGTAGATATGTCATATTCAATGAGAAGGTCATGTACAAAGATCATTTACAGGGAAAGAAACAGGAAAAAGAAAAACCATAATACACAATGCTTGATGAGATCACTGATTTGTTTTTTCCAAAGGAACCATAAAATCAAAATGTAAAACAAGAGGAGCAACAGGTACCTCAAACTCCTACAAGTGTTGTTAGAAGAACTACTAGGTTTAGTAGACCCCCTGAACGATACTCTCCTTCATTGTATTATTTATTGTTGACTAATTCTGGTGAACCAAAATGTTATGAAGAGGCCATGCAGGTAGACACCAAAAATAAGTGGGAGGAAGGAATGAAAGAGGAAATGGATTCCTTGGTAAATAGCCAGAATTGGGACTTGGTTTAGTTGCCTATAGGAAAAAGAGCATTGCAGAATAAATGGTTTTACAAGTTGAAGGAAGAATATGGAAGAAAAAAGAGGTACAAGTATAGACTTGTTGTAAAGGGGTTTGCACAAAATAAATGTATAGATTTTGATGAAATATTTTCTCCTGTTGTTAAAATGAATTCAATTAGGACTATTTTAAGTTTTGTAGCAGTAGAATACTTGCATATTGAACAATTAGATGTAAAAACAACTTTTCTCCATGGGGATTTGGAGGAAGAGATTTATATGCAACAACCACAGGGGTATGAGGTCAAAGGGAAGGAGAATTTAGTATGCATTTTGAAGAAGAGCTTGTATGGCCTAAAGCAAGCTCCAAGATAGTGGTATTTGAAATTTGACAGGTTTATGACAGAACAAGGTTATAGTAGATGTCATTCTTATCACCGTGTTTATTTTAAAAGGATAGAAAATGGAAGCTATATTATCTTGCTATTTTATGTAGATGACATGCTTGTTGCAGGGTCTAATATGCAGGATATAAATGTGCTCAAGAAGAAATTAGCTAATTAATTTGCGATGAAGGATTTGGGTGCTGCAAAGAAAATCCTTGGTATGAGAATAACAAGAGACATGGAAAATCACAAATTGACATTGTCTAAGGGTGAGTATATAGAGAAGGTGTTGGAGAGGTTTAGAATGCTGAATGAAAAACCAGTTAGTACACCTTTGGTTGGCCATTTCAAATTAACTAAGGAAATGTGTCCCAAGACACAGTAGGATATATAATACATGTCCAGGGTCCCTTATTCATTACTAGTTGGCATCTTGATGTATGCAATGGTTTGCACAAGACCAGATATTGCACATGCAGTGGGAGTTGTGAGAAAGTATATGAAAAATTCAGGTAAAGAACTGTGGGAGGCATTAAAGTGGATTATCAGGTATTTGAGAGGTTCTTCTACTCATGCATTATGTTTTGGATGTTCAAACACTATTCTACAGGGATATGTTGATTCAGATATGACAGGCGATAAAGATAGTAGGAGGAGCACCACAAGGTATGTTTTTACTATAAGTGGAACAACGGTAAGTTGGATTTCGAAACTGCAAAAGGTTGTTTCACTTTCAACAACAAAGGTAGAGTATGTTGTTGCTACAGAGTCTAGTAAAGAGATGATTTGGTTACATAGGTTTATGGAGGAATTGGGAAAGAAGTCGAAGAATAAAAGGTTGTATTGTGACAATGAGAGTGTCATTCATATTGAAAATAAGTCATCCTTCCATTCGAAGAATAAGCATATACAACTCAGGTACCATTTCATACGATCCATCTTGGAAGATGGAAATTTGAAGTTGGAAAAGATACACACTAGCCAGAATCCTACAAACATGTTAACAAAGGGAGTAACTAGGGAGAAACCGAGTTCCTACATAGTTTTAGTTGTTCTTCAAGCATGAAGGTGAAGATGAGAAATTTCCAGGTCCAAGAAAGTTCATAGTCCAACATATACAACAACGACGGAGTTGTTGAGATCAGTCTCCAAGTGGGAGATTGTTGGTTGTGGAGCCTGATTATCTTCCTGATTCAGAGTTCTTTGTTTTCAACAGTGTTTATACCCCATGAAGACTTTAAAACCTAAATAATGTACACTCCTCCATGTGGGGGAGTGCAGAGGGGGGTTACCGCCTCTGCAAGGTTCAGGGGCAAGCGGGCCCCCGAAGGAAAAATTGCCTTGTAAATGTATATTGTAATTTCATAGTAAATATGGATCGTTCATTATAAGGTCACATATCTGACGACAAAAGTTATCTTAGAGTTTTTTTCCTTAGAAGGCATTCCTCTTTTATGAGGGAAATGTATCGCGACTATGTATCATTGTGAATATTGTATTTTGAGTGAGGAGACTATGTGAGAAAGAAGAGGAAGTTACAACGGGTGTGTTGTAGGTTGTATCCTTTTATTTGTTCGATAATAATAAAGGAAGGACTTGGAAATTTATCTGGTGGACGTAGCCCACACTGGGTGAACCACACATATTTGTGTCTCTATTGTATTGTGTATATTTTGTGTTTTATTTCCGCATTTGTTTTATTTTATTGCTCCACAATCCTGTTTTTCTAACACTTTTTTGATGTTTCCAAGTTGAATCCAAGGAGGGGATTCTACCTAAGCATGAAAAATAGTGCCCACCTTGACTATACCTTGGTCAAATCATGCTTCCCTAAATTGAAGTCATGTGTGGGGCTTCTACTTAAGCATGAAAAACAATGCCCACACATGCTCTACCTTGGTTGGAATTTTGAATTAATTATTTTTCTCGGATCCCATTATTTCGTTACTAGAGACATTTCATTATCCTCAGGATACCTGGGCAAGCATATAAAAGGTTAATATTTGTATTTTATCTTTTTCCAATTACAAGCCTCTAGTATTTCAACCCCTTCTTCCCATGAAATGAGGGACAATCCCTTCTTGGGTCGATACACCCGAAAATACCAAAAGGTAAGGATATGAGGGGATGAAGTTTGGAAAGTGACAAGTATGGTCATTGGTTGGGAATGAAACAATGACTCATCAAGACTACCTCCTAATAGAAAATCTATCCTTAAGGGTGACACACTTACTAGGGCGCAATGTCAACCACCAAAGTGTAACAGGGAAAAGAGCATAATGTCCAAGCAACCGTTACATAATCGAAAGCAGTTTAAAATGTACAAACTCAAATGCCTCAAATATTGAAATGAAACTCACCATAATACATGGCTTGTACCTCATGGAGCAAGGCCCAATGTCTTTTGGAAGATAACTGATGTGGTGGATACCCTCATGATGAACTTGGAACTATGGTGGTGAGGTGGGTCTATGTCTATGCAAGTGGACACTATTGGTCAAGATGTCTCTCGATACTCCATGTATGCAACTTGAGGGCCTCGAGAAACGATCTCATTAGTTATCCCTAAGAGTTGGGGATAACATACACAATTCTTCTACACACCCAAATGGCCATGAATCACATTTTTATATATTTAATTTAGTATCGAAATCCTTCGAAGACCTGAAGTATTTATTAGGCATATAGTGCCTTTGCGAATTAACCATTTGTTCTTTTCTAGATCACACAAGAAATTTTTGCTCCCTTTTTTACTTTGCAGGTCGTGGTTGTTATCAATGAATTTTGAAAATTGGAAGTGGCTTCTATAATTTGGCTTCACTATTAACAACTACATGGGTGGCCTTTTTTGAAAGAGAAGTATCCCAAGGTGCAATATCCATTTCAACTTGGGAAAGGAAATTAGCTCAAAGGATTTAATTGAAAGTGTGATGGTAACTTGGGACCGCCATGGTTCCTATTTCAGATCCTAAGCCTAGTAACACAGGATAAGGATTGATCTTACAAGAGATGGAGATGGAAACAATCGTATTGGTAGCAACATGGGTCTTTTTCTTCGGGTGGGTGCAATGTAATGACATGTACGTACTTTTAGAGTGTAATAGTGTTGCCTTCTTTTGGATCTCTAAAATTTAGGCTAAATTTATGTTAAATTTTATTTTAATAAACATTAAGAAGGATAGTAATTTTAGGCTAAATTTATGTTAAATTTGAATTTAATAAACATTAAGAAGGATAGTCCAATGTCATTGAGTTTTAAAATTATAAATTTGTTTAATTTTTTTTATTATACCAATTCAAAATAGATATACAATTATTCTATTGTCATTTAAATAAATAGATATAAGATTATTATATTATAATTAAATAAATAAATATAAATATATGATTACATAAATGTTTGATATATGAAAAAATTAAATATAATTAAAATAATTTTATATTAATTTATTTTATGATTATATTATTATTATTAATAATTTTTTATTATTTTTTCCATAAATATTAATTTATATTTTAATTTATTTCTTAACACAAATGAATAGATTTTATATTAAAACATATTGTAATTTCACTGTGTAACATGTAAGTACAAAACAAAAGGAGTTAGAGTTTATGAAAGCATCGAAATTTCAAAAGGTTTGCATATACTTTGAGTTGTTCCTTGGAAACTAAAACTATTTTTAAAAACTGATATGAATACTCTCTAACAAATTGATTTAAAATTAAAAGAATTTTACAAAACATTTCAAAAGATGTCAAATGGAAATTGTTGACCCGTATCGAGTTTTATGGCACCTCTCAAAATGCATTCCTAGTGTACTATTGTTTCCTTCATGCATTTGTCGAATATATTTTGAATTGAGCCAATATAATAATTGGGTGGTAATCTCTCCATTGTTTTCTTCTTATCCATTAAATGTAATACCATTTCATGCACTTCCCTTATTCTAGATTTCATAGATTCATTTTTTTTTTCTTCTCCATGATTACTTCAGAGGCCTTTTCTTTCTCTTTGTTCCTTTCCAATTGCAAGGAAGTAACTATAATATCCCTAATACTATGTTGAGCCTTTATGGTTACATTTTATTCTTAGTTTTCATGCCACACATACCACTTATGAACGGACAGAGTTAAGGCATGCCAAACACTTGATATATGATGAGATTTCCTCTTAAGCCCTCTGCTTAAATTTACTATCTTGTATAACATACAAATTTTGAATTGCAACCGTATTTTGGCATCCTTCCACCCGAACTTATTTAGACATTATGAATGAATCCCACTCAAATCATATAAAAGAGTGCTCAAAACTTGTTGATTGGGGTATAACTCAATGCACTAACATTTATCTCTATCGATGCAAATGGAGAAGGAAACAAGGATGAATCTCTTGTTCTTAAATATGCAACAGATACCATATTGAATCACCCTACCCATCTTTTCAATATTCTTAAAATGAAGCACAAAAGTTTTAAAATCAGTTAGGAGTTATGAATAATATCATCTCATCTTGGGCACCTTACAACTGGTCCACCTACCTAGGATGGATGAAATTGATTGTATCATGGGTTGATAATTCTAAAATTCATTGGAGATACATATATAATATTTCCCCCTTTTACTCTTATTGTTATCACATCAAAACCAACAATCTCTGAGCCTCTATGCTTACATTTTATTCCTAGTTTTTCATGTTGCACGTCCCACTTCTGAACTGGCAGAGTTAAGGCATCCCAAACCTATAATATCTAATGGGAGTTACTCTTATTCCCCCTCCTTAAATATACTATCTTGCATGACATACAAATTCTGAATTGCAAGCATAGTTTGACATCCTTCCACCTAAACCACTCTTGACATTATGAATGAATCCCACTCAAATCATACAAAAAAGTGCTCAAAACCTGTTGATTGGAGTCTAACTCATTGCACCAATAGTACTCTCTATCGATGCAAATGAAGAAGGAAACAAGGATGAAGTTCTTTCTCTTAAATATGCATAGAACACATTCAATCACCCTACCCATCTTTTCCATATTATTAATGAAGCATAGATCTAATTTTTAAAATCAGTTGGGAGTTACAAATAATCTCATCTCATCTTGGTGATGCAGGAGCATCGCTCCACCTCAGCGAAAGTGCCAGCATGCAGACACACAATGGAGAAAGGGAGAGGCGTCGACCCTCCCATTTTTAAATTTGAAATAATCCTATACAATTTTTTGTGTTGTAAGGTTGTAAATGCCAGGCCATGCCTTTGTACAGGTAGTGGTTGGATTTCCTTAGAGGGTTTCTTGTAGTAGGCCCAGATCGTAGTTAGGTCTGGGTAAACATTTATGAAACTTCAATGTAATAGATGAGGTTAGGTGAGAGAGGACGAGCTCCCAGAACCCCTCTTTTGTAAGGAGATCTTGTATCAGATTTCAAGGCAGAGAATGATAGAGAGTCTTAGGAGACTCAGGAGGTAGGATAGTTCTGAGAGAGAGAGCTTGAGAGAATTGGGACTCTGTTACAGACCAGTTTATGTAAATCATCTTTATAGACACACAGAGATAATAGAAAAGAAGTTTTTCCTGCATATCGTGTGTTTATGTATGCTTTATATGTTTTTATGCATTTTCATGGCTTGAATGCATAACTGGTGAAGTATTGCATGAGTTTCAATTATTTCTCGTCTTTGCGTTTTCGAGTGCAAGGAGTGCACACAGTCCACAAAGAGTGCGTTGATAGATGTTTAACCTCAAGGGAAAGATCAAGAGGGATACCGTTGAGCCTTCATCAGTAGACGTGCAAGGAGTACATAGGAAGAACTCTTTATCGAGTTCAGAGAGAACCAGAGTTACTGAGAACTTTGTAGAGCTCTACTAGGTGGGAATTGAGCCAGTGCAAGTGTGCAAAGAATAAATCCACGTTGAGTTCAGGAGAACCAGAGTTGCTGAATAATTTTTGAGGAAAATCTATGCAAGGAGTGCATCGAGCAGAAGAACGCCAGGAGGGAGATAATTATTTCTTGTTCAAGAAATCCTTAAGATTCTGAGTTTGACGAAATCCTGAGAATGAAAGGTGTACGTGGGACATCTAAAATCTTTGAGGAGATCAAGCTCAGGAGGAGTAACGTAAAAGGTGCATAAGAGTCAGACTTGTTCTAATTACTAAAGCTCATAGGAGGGATAATGCTACAAGGGAAAAGAGAGACCAAGAGTCGGGTCCGTAGGAGGAAGTTCAAAGGCCGAGATCTTTGGACGTGGACTAAGTCTTCCAAGTCGGGAGAAGTATAAATCTCAGGAAGAGGAGTGACAAAATCCATCAGATAGGCTGTGGAAAGGAGCCTGGACCGTTAGATCTACGTCCAGTGAGTGAAGGAAGCACAAAGGAAAGAACAGATCCTATTTGTTGGATCTGAGTGGGAAGGATAAAAAACCGTTTGATCAGAGGAAGGTGCATGAGTCTTAACGCTTGCATGCAGAGGAGAGAGAATCTATCAAGGTTTGAAACTTGATATTATTGAAGCTTGGAGAGCCGAAGGGATAGAACGAATCTGGATCGTTGGATCTAGAGGCAATACGTGTCAACAGGTCAAAAGATCCAAGGGAAGGCGGAGGTTGAAGTGTTGAAATAGCCGAAGCCCGAAGAGCCAAAGATTCGAAGTAGCTCTAAGCCGTCAGATCACCCGAAGTGAATTTTAACCATAGGACTAGGAGATGAGACGTGGCAAGGATCTGAGCACCCCGGGTAAAGTCCCAAAGTGATCTGTAGCCGTTAGATCAAGAGGAGATGTGGCATATATCCATGCACTTAGGGTAAAGACCCGAAGTAAACTTCAACCGTTGATTCGAGGAGGAGACACACGCCAAAGGATTATCAATTCCAGATAAAAGAAATAGGAAGGCAGGAGTTTGACATTTGAGATTTCCAAATCCCAGAAATTCGAAGCAACGAGAGTCGTCGATGTGAAGGAGGACACACGGTGCCAGATCCAGAACTTCGGAAGAGAACGAAGGAGGAAAATTCTAAAGACCCGGAGAAGATCTTGATCATTGATTGAGAAGGGATTACGAGGACTGTTGATTTGGTTGAGGAGGCCAAAGTACTGAAGTGAGAGAACAACCATTGATTGGGGAGGATACGTGTCAGTATATCTTCCACTCCGAAATATATCCAGGAAGCAAAGGCGAGGATTTGAGACTTGAAATTCCCGAAGGCCGGATTAGCGGAGGAGATCTTGGCTGCACATTTAAAGGGACAAGTGTTGAAAGATATTTCATTCCGTAAGATTTCCATATAGAGGTAGCGAAGGGTTGAGAATTCAAAATCCTGAAGTCCAGAATCGCGAAGAGATATGGTCCGTAGATTTGGGGAGGACAGGTCTGAACCGTCAATCTAGGGTACTGTCAAGATCAGGAGATTGAAGGTCCCACAACATTTCGGGGATTGGAGGTGTGTGAGATTTAGCAGGAGGCTACGTGGTTATGTGAGGATGTCGTCCAAAGTCACATGCGAAGAGGGAGATTAGAAAAAGGAACTTGTGAAGGTTGAGAATCAATATTCCCAAAGGATGGACCCATAGAGGAGATCCTTACTGTAGATTCAAGGGGACAGGTGGAAACAAATATTCCACTCCGGTAGATTGCCATATAGAGGGGTGTGGAGTTTGAGAGTTGAAACTACCAAAGGCTAGAAAGGCGAAGTCAACAACAACTGTTGATTCAAGCGGATTATGTGTTGACATATCGTGGAGGTTTGGGGAGACGCATGGAAGGAGGAAATAAGGGAAGAATGGAGATTCATAATGGTCATTGATCACAAGAAGCACCAAAGGAGCATAGGTCGATGGATATAAGGGATTGTGGGGCTAGGAAATGCTCAGACGATAATATTTCTTGAGCGAGCCGCAATTTCAACCACTATTTTAGTGACGGGGTATCTGTTAGCACGAGAAGGATTGCGGGGAAAAAAGCGGGTTGGTTGGAAACCAATATTGCCCACGCCCGCAATCATGCATTAGCACAAGGAAACAACCCAAGGACATATGAAGAAGGGGATAGTGAAAAGGAGCTAGCGCCCGTGAACTGAAGAGCGCTAGAACGCGCAAACATAGGGTGCGGGTGTCACGAGACCTGTGCCAAACGAAGGAAAGGGGCCTATGTATAATTGATCTGGCTTCATTCAGGATCCTGAAGAGTTGATCCGACTCAACATGTGGAACGATCCAGAGACTGGGAGGTCGCAGAACCCTAGGAGGGGAGGGGGACTGCATCAGTTGGGCACCTTGCCACTTGTCCACCTACCTTGGATGGATCAAATTCATTTTATGGTGGGTTGATAATTCTAAACTTCACGGGAGATGGGCTATATAAGATTGTCCCCTTTTACTCTTATTGTTAATCCCTAGGCAAAGCCCCATGTTATGTATACAACCCTGTATTAATCCCTAGATACTGAGTTATTACATTTTTAGTGTTATATGTGTAGGTCAACTAGAATCCTTCATTACACCCTTTCATCATAATTGTACCCCTTTATCTCCTATATATATCAAGGAGACATAGTCTTAGGATCATATTATCTCATCTCATATTGTATTATGAATTGGACATATTGTAAAAGGAGGTTACCCTCTCTAATTGGGTTGCAATTCATTGTTTTTTTGTCATTTTTAAGGTGTTGTATCATAACATTTAGTATCAGAGCATTGATCCTAATGTTTTTATTCTCCAAGAAAGTTATCTTAGAATTTTCACTAAAAATTATTTATGGGATGATTTTGATAGTGAAACTTGGAGGTTATTTAGAATACATAGTAAGGTATCTGTGGTAAAAATTTAAGCTTCTGGTTTGTTATACTTTAGGAGATACACCCTGTGGAATATAGGGTTTCTGACTAGTCCTAGTACTAGTCTCAAACATGTGTTCCGGGTAAAATCGTCATATGTTCTTCACTGAGGATCCAAATTCAATGTGACTAGTTTCATTTGAAATAGGACAGTTTGTAGTATTTGTGCTACAAGTTTCAGAATCATATATCAAATATTGTATGCATGACATTCTGTACACTTTCACTATCCTTGAAAGGACCAAAATCAACAAGTTTTGGGAAAGTTACCCTAAATTCCACTTTGTACATCCAATTTTGGTCATACCCATGGCATTGAGGAGATGAAATA
This sequence comes from Picea engelmannii, assembly GCA_009831015.1. NCBI lineage: Eukaryota > Viridiplantae > Streptophyta > Pinopsida > Pinales > Pinaceae > Picea > Picea engelmannii. Next base: position 803,279 of record ML783089.1, on the reverse strand, counting down.
TCAGATTACTACAGGCCAAAATTTTATACTCAGAAGGGATGAAATTTCAGAAAAACATTAGAAGGAAGGTCGGTCAGGAGGACAAACTCCAAATTAAGGGCTTAAAATATACACAACTTGCAATTGGCATAACATTTTATTGGAAGATATGTTTTTGGTGATTCAAAATTTGGGATAAAGAGGAAAAAGAGGAGGATTATTATTTTTATTCCACATGGGTCTAAAATGTTAGAATAAAGTTGATGTGCTCATTTAACCATAGAAAATTCTACACCATTGTCACCCAAATATAGGCATAAAACCACCCCCAAGCACCTTAACCTTTGACAAAAAGAATGATTCCATGAAGCCACACCATAACCAATAGATAACCAAGAGATCACACCTTCTCCATGTTGATTTTTTTCAATAGGCAAGGTTTAAGCATGAAATTCATTCCATTTTACCATTTTACTTAAACCATAAAATAATTTTGTTGTAGCAACCAAGATCACAAGAAGAAACACCATGCACAAGTACACAAGAAGTATCTTGGGAAACCCTTTTCAATAAGGGAAGAAAACCAAACCAATCCTTTTATATAATCTTTAAGAGAAATACCTCCACCACCAAGAAAACCTAGCACACAAAAGGGTTCTCACAAACCCTAGAAGACCAGCGCCCAAGAGAGGTGCACACTTTTCCCAAGAATATGTACTTGCTGAAATTTCCAAACTCACACTTGAGATATGATTCCTCAATGGGGAATTTACCTTTACTTATATTAGACTGAAACTGTCAACATAAGTGTCTATTGGCACAACAAGGCCTACCTTAATAAATCACAATATAATTAATAATTACCATATTAATTATCTTTTACATTAATTATCTTTTACATTAAGGTGGGGTCGACTTGTACCCTTTACATTAAAATTAGGGTTATAGGTAAGTATGACTCTTGAAAAATATAGCAAGGGATCTCATACACCCAATAGTGCTCATCCACCAGGGGCACATCCATATGGATGTCCATATCTCTATCTCACTATGTATCATAGGAGAACCACACTCACTAGTTATCAAYCACTAGGATCACGTTCACTTGTGCTCATCCACAGGCACATCCAACTCAACAAATCTTATTTACCATTGCATTACATAGGAKATTCATCTGCAGTTCATCATCTCAACTCTCTTCTCAGAGGAGGCTAATAGATTTTTTTCATCTTTGTCTCAAAATGATGCACCCGACTCATGGGAATTCACACGTTCACATGTGCTCAACCATAGGCATGTCCAACACATCAACTATTATTTCTCACTGCATTACACAGGAGAATCATTTGGAGTTCATCTCAAATCTCTGTAAGGAGGAGGCCAACACAACATTCTAGTTTTATTTCAGATAGGAACCACACACCCAACTTAGGGGCTCTCTCTCAGGTCTGTGTCCTAGAGGATGTCTCACGTAGTTGTAATCATCAACACTCCCTCTCAGCTAGGGAGGCATTCTCCATCAGGCCAAGTCTCACACGAAAGTACTCAAACTTTTTATTGGCTGTAGTCATCAACACTCCCTCTCAACTAGAGAGTTATTCTTCACCAAGTCAGTTTGGTGAAGATGTCTGCAAACTACTCATGTGAAGGAAGGTACTGCACGTGTACTTATTTCCTTTGCATCATGTCTTTGAAAATAATATTTTATCTCAACGTGTTTTGATCTATCATGAAACAAAGGGTTCTCAAAGAGCTTCACACAACTCTGGTTATAATCATAGGATCCATCTCATGATGAAGTAAATCTCTTAGAGGCACACTCAATGATCCACACTGCTTTGCACACTCAATGATATATAATCTGCTTYTGTGGTACTCAAGGCCACAGAGCTTTGCTTCCTTCTGCACCAGGAAATCATGGAAAAATTTAAGATAAAAACAACAATCGTATGTGCTTTTCTGGTCTTTTGTTCATTTTTCATATCCCTGCAAACTCAAGTCTTGACTGTAGTCATATCTCAGGCCATATCTAATTGTGCCTCGTAGATATCTGAATACATGTTTTGTTGTTGTCTAGTGAGTCTATCTCGGTTGACTCATGGATTCACTAAGCACATTCACTGCATAGAAAGAATCAAGTCTGGTGTTTAACCAGATACATCAGTGATCCAATCAGACGTGGATCAATCTCATTTGAATCATCATCATTCATTTTCTTCATATCCATCACCGTGGATTTTCATTCTTGTCATACTGAACTTCTTTAATATTCCCACTATATATTTTCCTTGACTCAAGAAAATATCATCATTCCTTCGTCATACTTCTTGTACCAAGAAGTAGTGCATCATACTTAGATCCTTCATCTCAAAATCAAAAGTTAAAGCTTACTTGTATCCAACAACAAGGCTTTCTGAATAAGTCATCAAAACCAGGCTCTTATCATCAATACTGTAATAGTATCAGTTTGGATCAACAACACTTTTGCTAAAACCCAAACTCATCAAGAATCCATCCATCTGATATAGTTTCTAACTCATACATGGTAGTACAGATGGAAGTGTATCGGGCTTGCTGGATCAAGTGTCTCATCATAGACAAATCCCTCTGTTTGTGAGAATCCTCTGGCTATAGATCTCTCTTTGTATTTCTTGACACTTCCATCAGTTGCATGCTTGATCTCATAGGTCCACTTGGAAGTCACCATAGACTTACCTTCTAGTCTATGAAAAATATCGTATACATCATTCTTTAAGATATACTAGTATTCTTCTTGTTATGGAATCTTTCCATACCTGTTCTCTTGTTTCTTCTCCAAGACAAGGAGGCTCATAATCAATGAAGTGGCTCATGATCGACGGATAGCTCGAAAATATCTTTTTATTTCTCAGGATGTGCCTGGAGGGGATTGTATGTTCCTCTACCTATTGCAGAGTTTTTTCAAGCCTAGGAAAGCCTTTTATGCCCTACTGCAATATCTCTAGGCATACTAACTGGAGCAACTAGATTGGTTGGAGTATTGTCTGTCTCCCTTTGAAATGCCAAAGAGGGAGAAAGTATTGTCTTTTCCTTCTTTTCATTTTGTTTTGATTCCCTCTGAGTCAAGTAACTCTCTCTGGAGTTTGAAGGATGGAAGTCTTCTTTTATTTGCTTGCTAGATCTCTTATGTCTTCTTGACCAACATAATAATCAATCAATAGGATTTGGACTCCCGTACCATGGATAATGGGCTAGGTCACGAGGGCTCCCATACTAGAGATAATACCCTTCACTTATTAAGAATGCACTCAACTATAAAATTAATGATCAAACAATTTACCTGGATCTGTAGTCATGTTCAATTCTGTGTTTGGTTTAGAGGAAGTACTTTTCCTCTCTCTTATCTTCATTCTTTTGGGGTGGGTTTGGATCAATGTTAGCGATGGAATCATATTGTCTTCCTTTCTTCCTCGTTGGACAATTTCTTGCATAGTGCCCATATTTGTCACATCTGAAGCACTGAATCATCTCTTCTCTGATTATGACCTGAGGCTGATGGAGAATTCTCATCTCTGAATGTTTTTTTGAAGTTTATTTTGAATCTTCCTCCTTTATTTGTATGAAGTGAAAGAGCATGGTTTTCATCAGGGGAGTCTTCCACTCTTATTTCTAATTCTAAGTTCTTCTTGAGTATAATCTGTCCACAGACGATCAAAAGTTGGTAACTTTTCTCTTCCACTGATGCTTGAAGAAAAGGTTCCCCATGTTTTGGAAGATTGTTGAGAGTAGATAAGACAGGTTCTTTATCAGACATGATTTCTCCAATGGCACCTAACTATTCTTTGATTTCTGTTATCTTCATAAATAAGGTAGCAACTGTATCACCTTTTGTCATCTTGGTACTTTGAAGCTGGCCCTTTAAGGTAAGAGCTCTAAGAGTGTTGTCACTTTAAAACATATCTTTTAGTGCTTCATACATTTCATAAGTTGTTTTCAGGTTGGAAATATGAGGTAGGAGATGATCTCTTACTGAGTAGATGATTATATTTCTTACCTTGACATCTTCTTCCCTTCTTATTTCCTTCTCTTCATCGATAGTTGTATCTGGTAAATATTTTGTTACCACATTAAATGGGTCATATTCTTCAAGGGTGACCTGAAGCTTGGACTTCCAGGAGCTGAAGTTGCTTGATCCATCAAGCCTATCTTCCACTAAAGTTATGTTCTTAATTTATTAAGATTTATTCACAAACTATCGCCAACTGGACTTAGAAAATCTAATGGTTAGGTTGGAATAATAACCTTAGGTTTTGTTGGGCTTATGAATGCCAAAAATAAACTTTGAGAGTGTCACAAAAATACTTGTTTAGGTGAAACATTTCTTCAAGAAGTTGCAGAAACCCTAAGATCAAGATTCTGTAGAAAATTTTGGAACCCTAGAAACCCTAGAGACAAAAACTCAAAATCCTCAGAAATTCACTTTGAAGCTCTCTGGAGGTGCACTGAGGAAGGCCATACACCTTTATCCAAGTTTCAGCCTCAAAGTCCACATGCAAGGTTCTGAAAAGGCCAAACAAGTGAGGGTCGTATAGATTTTTGCAGAAACCCTAAAGGCCATATGGAACTGTAGAAGGAGGATGACTTAGCTTTTAAGTGCTTGTGCAGGGGTTCTTCAAGACCTATGCTCTGATACCATTTTGATTTTTTTTAGAAGGAAAGGTTTAAGCATGAAATTTATTCCATTTTAACATTTTTCTTAAACCATAAAATAATTTTGTTGCAACAACCAAGATCACAAGAAGAAACATCATGCACAAGTACACAAGAAGTATCCTGGGAAACCCTTATCAACAAGGGAAGAAAACACAACCAATCCTTTGCTATATTCTTCAAGAGAAAGAGCTCCACCACCAAGAAAACATAGCACACAAAAGGGTGCTCACAAACCCTAGAAGATTAGCACCCAAGAGAGGTGGGCACTTTTCCCAAGAAGATGTACTTGCTGAAATTTCCAAACTCACACTTCAAATATGATTCCACAATGAGGAATTTACCTTTACTTATATTAGACTGAAACTATCTACATAAGTGTCTATTGGCACAACATGGCCAACCTCAATAACTCAGAATATAATTAATAATTATCAAATTAATTCTCTTTTAGATTATGGTGGGGTCGACCTGTACCCTTTACATTACAATTAGGGTTATAGGTAAGTCTGACTCTTGAACAATGTAGCACAGGATCTCATATGCCCACTAGTGCTCAACCACTAGGGGAACATCCATAGGGATGTCCATATATCTATCTCACTACGTCTCACAGGAGAACGAAACTCACTAGTTCTCAACCACTAGGATCACGTTCACCTGTGCTCATCCACAGGCACGTCCAACTCAACAGATCTTCTTTTCTAGTGAATTACACAAGAGATTCATCTAGAGTTCATCATCTCAACTCTATGCTCGGAGGAGGCTAATACATCGTTTTCATCTCTGTCTCAGAATGATGCACCCATCTCATGGGAATTCACACATTAACCTATGCTCAGCCACAAACACGTCCAACTCAAGAAATCTTCTTTCTCACTGCATTACACAGGAGAATCATCTGGAGTTAATCTCAACTCTTTGTAAGGAGGAGGCTAGCACAACGTTCCAGTTCTATATCATATAGGAACGACACACCCAAATCATGTAATCTCTCTCAAGTCTGTGTCCTGGAGGATGTCTCACATAGTTGTAATCATCAACACTCCAAGGATAGTGCACAAGAGAAAGTACCAGAAAGACTGAAAAAGAGAAAACTGTACAACTGCAACTGCTTCTACTCCAAAATTGCGCACTGTTTCTGGGTGACTAAGAGTGAGTGAGTGAACAAATGAGCCAATACATCCTCTATTTATACTAATTTTTCCAGGTGAACAAGTGTCTCTTCAAGTAGGGACAACCTATCCTTTTCTGCATATAATACTTCAATATTACTTATTATGTTGAGTCGACTTGTCTTCCAGGGTTTTCACACATCTGTTTAGGGTTTCTCTTTCTTCCAGAATATTCTATTCTAGTCAAATATTACATATGGAGGTTAATACATCCCACAAGAACCATACTGTCAACACTCCCTCTTATCTAGGGAGGTATTAATGGTATCAAACACATCCATCCATCTTCACATGGTATGGGAAAGAATCACACAGTCTTGTAGACCATTCTATAGGTAGCATCATCACATCACACATGGCTACACCCATATGGACTTGTCAATATCATCTAGGGGCCAAAACCCACCAGATAACACTAAATCTAAACCTAGTAGTGTGTGTAACCATCATCTTCATGGGATACACCCGCATGACATGCTAACCCATGGCTACACCCATGTTTTGAGTATCATCATTACTATCAACATCATTTAGTATCAAAACATATCATCACATTATCCATGAACCTCATTTAGATATATTGATGATCCATATCCACCACCATGTGTCTAGAACCTCGGGTCATTCTTGTCACATGACAAGAATCATGACCTCATCAGAGCCACATTCACCTCATAGTTGATCCTCTCATAGGATTACTCCATGAATGCATCTAGATCGATGCTATCAAACACGTGTGTCTAGCACCTCAGGTCGTTCTTGTCCCATGAAAATAATTATGACCACATCAGAGCCACAAACACCTCATGGTGATCCTCTCATAGGATCACTCCATGAATGAATTCAACTCAATGCTATCAGACAAATGGAATTACACCTCAAGTACCTCAAGTCTTCAGTCTGTCGAAGACTATGTCAGGGTACATCTAATTTGGATGTAGATTTTCCCTATCTCCCATGGTATGCAACCCACTTCCTGTGGAGATAGAGTAGGCCCGATGCTTATCGGGGATACTCACCTACTCATGAGAGTTTCAAGGTATGATGAAATTCAAACATAGGAGATATAGTAGAAACTTGAATCTTCATTCCGTCGAAGATTACATCTGGTCATATTCCCACATGATCAAGTTTGTCTGATCAATCTTGGAATATCGTCACGATGCTGCAATCATCAATACTCCCCTAGGGAAACATTTTAATTCCTGTCAATATTTTCCTAGACAGAGGCTTGATGAAAATGTCAGCTATCTACTCATTTGTGTATAAGTGATGGATCCTCATTGCTCCTTCCTGCACCATGTCTCTGATGAAGTCTTGCAAGATCCTTTGAAAATCCACCCTGCTTTATATCTTGTGTCACTGGATATGATATATGACTAAGTGCTACACATATCCACTTCCCTTATTTTTTGAAAATCCTGCTCGATCCCAAGATGATGTAGCACTTCCAATCCAAAAATTGTACATCTCGGTAGCCATACTTCATCATCGGAGATCAATCATATCTATCTATACACAAACATAGGTACTTGCATTCTATGTTGTAACCCAATAATATGGTCATGGATAAACCATATACTGGAACAAGGTGCTCTCTGCAAAGCAAATTCCCATCCTGTCACAAAATTTCCTCATATGTGTTGTCATAGGTGTGGCCATGGACTTCTTGTCCATCATGAGAAACCTCTTCAGTCTCCTTACTGAATATCTCATTTGGTGCCAGCCATGCTTCCAATCCAAATATATCTAGTCAAGATCCTTCATCTCAAAATATGAAGTAAACTCCCTCTATATGAAATAATCCTCAGACCACGCTTCCATCTGTTGCATGCCCCTTTGCATTCTGCAAAGTGTCATGAAACTATGTTGGATTCTTCTTGATCACTAAATCCCTCTCATATTTATCTCTGATGACCTTCCCAAAACAAGAAACAATATAAACAAAATCTCCATGGTATCCTCCATGGAAGATATCCTTCCTGGAGTCTAGGTCAATAACCAAGAACATCTCCTAAAGGATATCAACTTCATCTCGTAAGAAATAATAATTTACATAAGAACAAGAATATCTCCTAGAGAGGAGATTAACAAGTGTATCTCTAGTATTAAGGGGTTAGTATAATGATCATAACTTCAATATATCAAGATGCAACATAAGATCATAATAATGTCGTAACAGCTAGATGCATATCAATTTTAAATAATCAAACTTGGGGTCTTCACTGCTTGTTCCTCTAAATGTACTGGATCCAAGATCATTTCTTGGACAAGGTCTCTTGTACATTCCATGCAAAACAAACTCATGCTTTTGCTGGATGATATAACATGAAAAACATATACAAGTGCATACCTTTGAAATTTGCAGCATCGTTCAACTTGTCTTCTAATATGAAACTAGACACCATCTTGACAAGAATAGGTTAGAAACATAAAAAAAAGGTTAAATGATTAGAACAAGCTAGAAACCCTAAAATTTCAACTTTGAGCACAAAAATCAATTTTGACTAAAATTCAACCTTTGACTTTGACTTCGACCCAAAAAATCAAACTTGATGTTTTTGCTGGCTGAGGGCACCAGAGGGTGTGCTAGGATAGGGCACACTAGAATACTCAAAAATTATATCCATTGCTTCACTTAAAGTGCCCAAAGAGTTGGATTATGGTTTGTTGTAGCTACAAAATAAAAAACCCTAGCTGTAGCTGCAACTAGTGCCATAACGAGCTTAACAAAGAATTTCCAAGATACTTTCCAGTGGTTAGACTGTCTTGAAGGTGGTGTGGGCCAATAACCTATTAGAATAAAGTTGATGTGCTCGTTTAACCATAGACAATGCTACACCATTGTCACCCAACCATAGGCATAAAATGACCCCAGATCACCTTAATCTTTAACATAAAGAATGATTCCAGGAAGCCACACTGTAACCAACAGATAGCTAAGAGAGTGCACCTTCTCCAAGGGTAATGCACAAGAGAAAGTACCAGATAGACTGAAAAAGAGAAAATTGTACAAATGCAACTATTGCTGCTCCTCCTCCAAACTTTTGCACTATCTCTGGGTGACTGGGAGTGAGTGAGTGAACAAGTGAACCAATACATCCTCTATTTATACTAATCTAGCCAGGTGAACATGTGTCTCTTCAAGAATGGATGACATGTCCTTTTCTGCATATAATACTTCAATATTACTTATTCCATGGAGACGACTTGTCTTCTAGGGTTTTCACACATCTATTTAGGGTTTCTCTGTCTTCCGAAATATTCTATTCTAGTCAAAGGTTACATATGGAGGTTAATACCTCCCACAAATACCATAACATCAACACAAAAATGATGTCAATACTAATTAAACCTTCAGAAGTCTCATATATAACTCATGAATAAAATGATGAGATACATAATAGGCTATTCAAATTGGAGGAACAACTTAATGAGTTGAGTGTCAAGTCAATACCAAGTAATGATTGGGTAAAATCACAAAGAGAAACTCAAGAAATGGAAAGGAAGATGGGTGAAATGGAAACAAAGATGGAAGAAAATAAGAATGACATGAAAAAGAATATGGATGAAAATAAAAAATAAATACAAAATTCTATGAATTCCATGTCTTTTAAGATATTTTAGGCTATATATGAGAGAATCCCTAAAGGAGATATCAAAATGTTAAATAAAAAATTCTATGAATCTCATGTCTTCCAAGATCTTTCAGGATCTAGATGAGAGACTCCCTTAAGTACATATCAAAATGTCAGGAACCCATGAAAACAAAGGTAGTATTCATGTTGAAGAACTTGTTGATAATAAACAATTTTCAAGTGGAGTTAACTCTAATAGTGGAGTTAATTATGGTGGGGTTCTTAAATTCAAATTTTACAAGATTGAATTAAATAAGTTTTATGGAACATAGGTATTTACTTGGGTGAACCAAATAGAGAAATATTTTGAACTACATAATATTATGGATGATAAGAAAAGGATTCAGATAATAACTTTGAACTTTGAGATAAAACCATATCAATGGTATCAATGGATAGTGAAAATGAAACCCCCTCTTTATCATTACACTTGGGGTTTATTTACAAGAGACTTATAATCACAATATGGGAAGGTTTGGGAACATGACTACTTTAGTCAATTGACAAGAATCAAAAACTTAGGTGATATTGAAGATTATAATTCATAATTTCAGGCATTGGCCACAAGGGTGGATGACATAAGTAATGAACAATTATTGCAAGCTTACAAGGGTGGATTAAAAGAGGACATTAAACATGAGTTTTTCTTAAGACATCCCACAAATATTATGGAAGCTATGCAATATCCTTGTCATATTCAAGCTCAGAATAAGGATACACACAAGTATACCATTGGTGGATACATAGGAAGCATAAATCATTTTGGGGTTCATAAGACAAGCGTACCTCAAACGACAAGGTTAACACCTCAACAAATGGATGAAAGAATAGAAAAAGGATTATGTTTCAATTGTGACAACAAGTATAGTAAGGGGAATAAATGCAATGAGAAGGAATTATTAGACATAAACTGTGAAGAGGAAAAATACCAGGAATTGGAATAGCCACATGATCCAGATATAGAAGAGACTACAACAATATCTTTTCATGCATTTTTCGACATCAATACTTCACAAACCCTCAAGATACAAGGATACATAAAAAATAAAAAGGTAACAATATTGATTGATTATGGTATTACCCATAATTTCATCAACTACAAGGTAGCAAAATATCTCAATTTCTTTATATATCTTTCACCAAAGTTTCAAGTAATGATTGTAGATGGAGGTACCATAAATTGTTTAGGGAAATTCCATAGTATTAAGCTCAACATGGGGGGGTATTTTTTTGATAGCCCCATGATTTCCAATCCAAATGAGTGGTGTCAATGTTGGATTAGGGGTCCAATGGTTACAATCATTGGGAACATTGGCCTTTAATTTTCAAGATCTTTTCATGATATTTTCCTTAGATGGAAAGGAAATTGATCTTAGAGCTATCCAAGGGAAATAATCTGAAGTGATAATATCTAATAGCATGACAAAATTACTCAAAAAGGGACTACACAATTGTGCTCACTTGATGTTCAAACATCTATATCCTCTGCTCCATAAGATCTAAAAATAGTTATCAACAATCATTCCATGGTATTTACTGAAATCCCTAAGGGTTTTCCACCTTCTCAAGATCATGATCATTCTATTCATTTGCAACAAGGAAATGTAACGCCTAACATTAGGCCTTTCAGGTATCCATATGATTCAGATGGGTATTGGTGGCCACCCACCTGTTTCAAATTCCAACTGGCTCATTTTGACAGTTTTCAGTTCAACACATTTCTTTGTAATGGGGAAATTTATTTGTAATTATGAGTTCTACACTTCTGAGGACATCTTGAAGCCCTACAAAACATTGAGGTGGATATTGGTGGCTACCCATCTAGTCCAACTAGCCTATTTTGGTAGTTTTCATCTCAATACATCTTTCTATATTTATAGGGTCGTTTTGAGGCCCTAAATGACAATATTTTGGCTTGCCACAGTCAAACTGTAGACAGAGTTAGAGCTTAACATAATAATTCATAGTTCTGAAAAATACCTTTCCAATGGGCTATCAGACGCCTAAAATGAAGATCGTATGCAAAATTTAGAACCCCAGGAAGTTGATGTACTAACTTACCCCAACGGGGCCCACATGAATTTTGACGCTTCTTCTCCTAGGGTTAGGTTTTTGGATGGATAGAGTTTTGACATTCATATTTATTACAAAAAGGCCTTCAAAGCTTCATTTTACTCATCTTCTTGTGAATGAGCGTAGTCGTCACATATCTTCTCAGAGATAAAGCTGCAACCATTCTAGCGAGTCTTGCACTCCGTATTTTTACAGGCTCTGTACATTTATTTCATTAATAGAAATCATGTATTGTTGTATTTATCTGTTTCTAGCAATGTTTATGTGTATTTCATTGTAATATCTTTGTTTTCATTTCATTCCAAAAATAATCTGGATCAGTGGTATCGGAGTAGGATACTCTTGATCGTTTTTTAGTGCATGTCCCCGACGAGTTCCGAGTATAGAAAGTTGGGTCTCGAGCTTGTCTCTCTTGTGGACAATCACTCTCACATGCCCAAGAAACCCTCCATGGTGTAAGAAAATAAAAATGGTGGAGCATAAGATTCTATTAACCTGTTGCTTGAGCAAGCTCTTTTGCGACAGAGGGACAAAATGATAGATAATTTTTCCCACATCCTTCAACACCTTCCGATATCAACATGCACATCTTCACTAAGAGACCACTTTGGAGGAAATTCTCCCTTCAAGGTACAATTTAACTTTGATATTCCCGTATTTGAAGGTCAGATAGATGCATATGCCCTAGAAAAATGGTTAAATTTGCTAGAAGGATATTTCTCTGTTCACAATTTTTCCGAGAGGGAAAAGATCACATTCACACTCCTCAAGCCTCTCCCCCATGTCAAATATATGGGGCTGAGCCCACTTGGGATTTTTTTGTGGATGTGGTCAAGGAACAATATTACCCTGTAGATAACTATGAAGACTAGTGTTGACGTCATGGGACTAGAGAGTCCCCAACACCAACATTTCAACCTCTCGTGGGGCTAGGAAGGAAGAGATGAGAATGTCACCATAAGATTAAATCCCCAAATAAGAAGATACATTGAGCTCCATGCTAAATATCCTCTAACCTACAGTCCAAGTGTGAGTCCTTTCACCTTGTATTTTAATTTTAAACAATATTTTATTTTTATGCAATTTATAATTTTATTGCTTTTATGTGGGGGTTTATTCATTTGAAATAACAAAATTAAATCTACTAAAAAAAAGTGCAAACAATAAAATAAATAAAAAAATGAAAAGTCATTTGTTTTGTATTTATTTCAGCAAAAAGTAATTAAAGCAAAACTTAATGAAAAGGTAAAAGGAAGTTAGTGCTAAAGGGGTTAGTTAAAAGAGAATTTTTTTAAACAATAAACTAATTCATTAACTACCAAGATTATTTATAACAATGTAATAATTAGACATTTTATTTTCCTTTAAGTTAAAACAAGGTAGGTCACCAAAGAAACTAAACAATGGATAACTAAAAATAGAAAACGTATACCAAAAATAAAATAACAAGCAAGGAGCTTATGTACATCATGTTACAAGGTCATAGTTCATTATTTCCTTTGAATGTATTTTCCTTTTATTTATTTTTGAATTTAAAGTGTTGAATTAATATAGATGGAGAAAGCCAAAATTTGACAGAAAACAAATAAGAAGCAAATTTAAAGCGTAAGGATTTTGAGCTCGAGTTCAAATTTCTCTTCATACAATTCATGGAGTTCTGGAATTACAAATCTCTACATAGACTTGGGCCAGGTATATGGTCTTTAGCCATTCTAGAAAAATGTTACAATAGAAAGACCAAGAGCGAAAAGAAAGAAGAAAGCCTAGCCAAAATGGGATGGAGCGATGATGCTGAAATAAAATCAGGCTTAAATACAACTAACTGACAATAAATAATTTCACCTTATATAAAACCATGAAGTCTCATCCTCACTTCGTCCATTCTATTCTTTGTAAAACCCCCTGCTGCCAACAATCCCATCAATCCCTGTTGAAAGAGAGGATGGATGATAAATTTAAAAGTAAAACCTCACTGCTCCATGCATACCTTTGTCAGAGTTTTCTCCTAAAAATCTCTCCTCCACTTGGATGCCTGTTGCTTCTTTTAAATTGCTTGATGAGCAGTTAGTGTAGTTTTGGAACGAAATAGCTGAAGAGAATTGTCTTGAACCTTTTCCATTTCCCATTTTTTCTTATTTTTAAATATATAAAACAACATTGGTTGGAAAGTTTCATTCCTACTTATGCGTCAATTTCCTTCAGATGTCTTCCATGAATAATATCATCAAATTTTATATGGGTTGTTTTCCTTTTGTTTATTGCACCTCTGTAGATTCTTGATAATCAACTCCCGCTTTTAAATGATGTATCAATATCAGAACTCGAAAACATGGTATAATATCAATGCCCAACCTAGTAGTTATTGGTCAGAGACTCATAATGCAAGGTGCGTTACTACACGGATATCAGAACCTCGAACGATATTATCTCCAACAATCATTACTCATACACTATCATCCTGTTGATGCTCCACACAAATAGAATCTCGATAAAAGGAAATTTTCTTCCAATATCTGCATTCAAGGCCTGTGATGGTGCTTTTAATTTGTTGCGATTTTTTTTTTACAGCTTCTGTTATCTTCCTAATCACCTTCATTGGGTGTACAAAAGTTTTACATTGTACATCCTCACCAATTAGCAACAAGGTATTCCTAACCAAGTACAATCATTGGACTAGTCAATCCATATAGGCTCCCTCTAAACAAAAAATATTACAGAACAGTTTGGAGTCTGGACACAATTAGTGAACTGTGACTATAACTGTTCCATAACCTTTTGGAGGAAGCTATTTTGACCATGCAGGTGAGATAAATTGCTGCCTTGGATTTAAATGTCTCGGCCAAATGAAAAAAATATGTGTTTGCAAGGAAAAATATCACGTAATCATCATTTCCATCATATCCTGGCTTTAAGTGAGTTGCTTCTACGTGGATAATCAATTGGATTATATCTTACACCCGCTAGTGTAACTCCCACATTGATAATATTATAATGTTGGTGTAGCATCCGCTGTATCTCCAGGTAAGCAAGTCCCAAGAACATAGGTAATTTATGCCATGCATAGAATCGATCCACCAAATGTTGAAAGCCAATCTCGAATATTCAGAGAAGAGACTCCTCTCGATGTGGTAAGAATCCATCCTTCAATGAATCGAGCAAACCCATGACTATTTAGGACATAAATATCGAATGCAAAAGAGGTGTGAACTTGTATGCGCCGTAGGGATCTGCTTATTATTTCACCTGGAGCTGCAATCCCATCGTTGTCTAGGATCTCAAAACATGTGTTGATTTTCCCTCCTGATGCCATTGCAGGTATACCAATTCTATCTTGAGTACGCTTCATATACTTCTTAATGGATGTTGAATACATTTTCATTATAATGCAACGCCCAAATCCACGATCAAGAGAAGACTTTTTCATCACAATGGAATCCTCGATATCATAACCACTATAACTCATCATAGTGGTTGTTTCATTCTGACCGGTTCCAAGTTTGTCATATTGAACCAATTTTCTTTGTCAAAAAAAGAGGTCGCTGAGGATACAACAACATATGGACTAGAGTGTCCATTCTACATAACTGATTGTTAGCCATGTTTCCCATTGCTTGTTTTGCAAGACACTCGTAAGTATTCCTAGGTGACTGGTTGTGGTGTGGGGAAGGAGTAAGTCCAGCGCAAACCCATAGAATAGTGAAAGGCTCAATCTCTATATGAGTAGTGGAAGGTGTTGCTTCCCCTTCATAGAGTGCAACCAATGCATTTTTTTCCTCTTTGTGACCAAAAAAACTAATGCATAAGATCATATAACCATTTGTAGCTACCATATAAGGGTCATGTACTTTTAAGAATCTTATGAATTATACTTTTCTTCATGGGAACATAGCCCACATTCTTCATAAACCATTATCAAGAAAATTAATATATTTAACACTTTTATATTTTGTTGGCAAGCACAACACCAAAAAATTATGTGGCTTAGTAATGTTCGACCTTGTTGAGTTAAGCCAAACCCAAAAAATTGACCCTTCAAATATGATGTGAAAGTATGGGATGGACGTATGAATCCATAGTGGCTTCAAAACATAAGGTGGACTAACCATAGAGTTAATGCCCATATTTTTTATTCAAGATGATAAAGTATCAAATGAAAGGAATATGGAAAACATACTGATATATTTGGTTTTGAAAGACATGGAATTGCATGGATAAAGCTAAAGTCATAACCAAAAATGAAAGCACAAACTTTATGTCATAATAAGTGGAATATTAGATAAAATATTTGAAAAAGGTGAGAATGGTCAGGTATATACAGTGACCCAATGGTGGTTGTAAGAAAAGTAATGCCAATGTACCAATGACACATTAAAAGAGTACATGAAGAAAATGACATGTATATCTATGAGTGGAGGATCATAACCCCTTGTCGGGAAACTGTATTAAACATGTTACCACCTTGCATAGTTGATTATGTTAACCATTAACAAATGCTTATCCTAACTTCCAAATATTTCGGCTGGCAAACGATCTGAAGACATGATCCTTGAAATGTGTGGAAGCAGCTTAGCGAGAGTGTGCACAAGACTTTGCGCAAACAATTATGAAATGAGGGGGAGCCTGACAATGCTTTTCCGACTAAGTATTGTTGATAGAAATATTCTTCAACAACCGGTACATGAGATGGACTACACTGCGGAAAGAGAAGGGCCAATTAATGACGGAGTTCACAAATAATTTCCATACCTTTCGTACCAAGCTGGGTATCAAAGACTTCGAGCGACATCTAGTTCTGAAATACCGTGGGGATCTGCATAGGTACATACAAACTAAAATGGATTTCCTAAACATCTCATCAATGGGAGATTCCTATCGATATGCTGTCAAAATCGAGCAGAAATTTGGGCACTAAAACAAACGGGAGTTCGGGTATTCAAATCCACAACAACCAAATCCCAATAAAGATGACCCTAAACAACAACCTCCCGACAACCAGTCCAAGACACAGGAAAATAAGGGTAAGGGAAAGACGAAAAATGACATTGGGAAGTGGTGCGACTTCAAAAAAATCCATTGGCACAACATCGATGAATGTCGCTCAAAACAATCATTGGTGGCCAAGATCAAAGACAAGGAGTCAAACTATGATTCAGAATATGATCCAAAAAATAATGAAAAAGGAGATATTATCGATGAAACCCCCACTTCTACTGTCGCAACCACAATAATTCAACCATAAGAACCAATAGATCCTGAAGAGGGGGAACACCTCTTCCATTCATAGAGGTGGGTGAAGGGGACCCCGTTGCATTTCATTGTTGATAGAGGAAGCCAAAAAAACCTCATCTCAATTGAGGTCGTCAAATAGTTGGGGATGTCTACAACACCACACTCGTAGTCATACAACATCGGGTGGCTTCACCAAGGACGAGATCTCTACGTCAACCAATAGTGTCACCTGTCCTATGGCATCCAATCCTTCAAGGATGAGGTAGTATATGATGTTTCCCCTCTTGATGTCTATGATGTTTTTTTGGGCCAACCATATATGTGGAAACATCATGCTATTTATGAGTCTCTATTCCGTAGTGTCATTATTACTATGGGGGGTCATCTCTACAGGATACCAGAGGTAGTTTCAACTATTGTTCCATCAAAATAGTGCCACAAGATTCATGGCAACCTTCCACATACCAAGCAACACAACTTCTTCAGCAAGGCACGCAACTCACCAAGATTCAGATTCAAAAAATTCTTTCCCCTCTTCTCCGAGCACTCAACACAATGGATACCATTTCTAACTAAGGGAGGAGGACTGATCCAGGTGGGTATTGGTGGCCACCCACCTGTTCCAAATTCCAACTGGCTCATCTTGACAGTTTTAAGTTAAACACGTTTCTACGTAATGGGGACATTTCTTTGTAATTATGGGTTCTGCACTTCTGAGGCTATCTTGAATCCCTACACAACATCTAGTTGGATATTGGTGGCCTCCCGTCTAGTCCAACTGACCTATTTTGGTAGTTTTCATCTCAATACATCTTTTCATATTTCTGGGGCCGTTTTGAGGCCCTAAACAACAGTTTTTGGGTTTTCCATAGTCAAACTAAAGACAAAGTCAGAGTTTTATGGAATAATGCGTATTTCTTGAAAATACCTTTCCAACGAGCTATCACACACCTAAAACAAAGATCATATGCAAAAGTTACGACCCTAGGAAGTTGATGTACTAACTTACCCCACCCACATGAATTTTGGGGCTTCATCTCCTAGGATTAGGTTTTTGGATGTATATGGTTTTTGCATTCATGTTTATTACAAAAATTCCTTAAGATCCTTACTGTACTCATCTTCTTGTGAATGAGTGTAGTCGTCACATCTCTTCTCAGAGATAAAGTTTCCACCATTCTAGTGAGTCTTGCACTCTATATTTTTACAGTCTCTGTACATTTCTTTCATTAATATAAATCATGTATTGTTGTATTTATCTGTTTCTGAAAATATTTATGTCTATTTCATTGTAATATCTCTATTTTCATTTCATTCCAAAATATTCTAGATCACCATCTGCATAGAAGAGTGAGATTGAGTGCATGATCTAGGAAAAGTTATAAGATGACATCATTCAACAAAGTTCCTTCTCTTCACCAGTGGTGTTGGTTAAAAATATGATGGTTCATGGCATATGTTTCCATATTATAGACAACTCAACAAAATGACCATCAAAGATAATTTTCCTATCCCTATCATTGATGAATTATTAGATGAATTGCATGGAGAAAAATTCTTTACTAAGTTGGATCTTTGTTTGGGATATCATCAAATCATAATTAAGAAAGAAGACACTACTAGACTAGATTTTAGAATAGATGAAGGTCATTATGAGTTTTTGGTTATGCCATTTGGACTTACTAATGCACCTTCAACATTTCAAAGCTTGATGAATTCTATTTTCAATCCCTTCCTTAGAAAATTTTTGTTAGTATTTTTTGATGACATACTAATCTACAACAAATCTTGGGAAGATCATGTACAAGATGTTGACAGAGTATTACAACTATAGGAATAGAAACAACTTTATGCAAATCCTTCCAAGTGCGCCTTTGGGGTTCAAGAAGGTGTAAAATAATCCTTCATGAAGGTGTAAAAGTGAACCCTAACAAAATTAAATCTATGAAGGAATGGCCAATTCCAAAAACCTTGAAGAAACTTAGAGGATTATTAGGATTAATAGGATATTACCTCAAATTTTTCAAGAACTATGGTAAAATAAAAACACCTCTAACAACATTATTAAAGAAGGCATCATTTTCTTGGACTGAAGAAGCAACCAAATATTTTGAAAAACTTAAGGAGGCTATGTGTAATGGTTCCCTTACCTAATTGTAAGACACTTCAAAGTAAAAACATGTCATGATAGTTTGAAGTGCTTATTGGAGCAATGATTATATTCATAAGAGAAATTAAAATGATTTACAAAGATGTTTGGTTATGACTTTGAGTTATCTACAAAAAAATAAAACATAATGTTTTGGAAGATGCCCTCTCAAGGAAATAAGAAGAAACATAAGGTTCACTATGTGCTATTTCTATTCCACATTTTGATTGGGTGGAAGAAGCAACGATAGAACGGAAGCAAGATCAAGAGGTATG
Organism: Picea engelmannii; assembly: GCA_009831015.1. NCBI lineage: Eukaryota > Viridiplantae > Streptophyta > Pinopsida > Pinales > Pinaceae > Picea > Picea engelmannii. The sequence continues at coordinate 784,072 of ML783089.1, read as the reverse complement.
CAATATCATTCAACAACTACATGAAGAACCTAGTTTAGTATATAATTTTATATGGAAGAATGATTTTATATGGTATTATGATCACCTATATTTATGTAAGAATTCCGAACTCAAAGAGAAGGTCCTTTTGAAATTGCACACTTCTCCTATAGGAGGACATTCAAGATTCTTGAAAACATACCATAAGATCAAGAAGGGTTTTTTCTGGGAAGGTATTAAAACTGATGTTCAAAATTTTGTATATGAATTTTTGGTCTGCCAACATAATAAGGGAGAGACAATCAAGACTCCAGATCATCTACAACCATTATCTATACCAAGTCAACGTTGGGAATAAGTTTCAATGGATTTTATTATAGGTTTACCGAAATTAGAAGGAAAGTCTGTCATCATGGTAGTAGTGGATCGATTGACAAAGTATGCCCATTTTTTCTCTCTTTCTCATCCTTTTAATGAAAGTGCAGTATCTGAAGCATTCATGGAAAAATTTCAAAAGCTACATGGAGTCCCCAAGATTATTTTAAGTGACAGAGATCCAATTTTCACGAGAAATTTTTGGACTGGATTATTTTCTTTTTTGGGTACTCAATTGGCTCATAGCTCAACTTACCACCATCAATCCGATGGGAAAAATGAGATTGTGAATAAATGTCTATAAGGATATCTTCGTTTTTTTGCATCCGATAAACAAACACAATGGGTCAAGTGGTTTCCCTTGGCGAAATAGTGGTACAACACATCCTTCAATACTTCATAAAAAATGTCCCCATTTCTGACACTTTATGGTTATTATCCTCCATCCACTACATCACCCTTTAAAGGGAATATAAAGGTTCAAGTAGTGGAGGAACACATAGGGAACCAACAAGAGGTCCTCAAACTATTGAAGGACAACTTGGTTATGGCACAAAATATGATGAAACAACAAGTAGATCAACATCACAATGAAAGGGAATTTGAAGTGGGGGGTTGGGTATTTATGAGGCTACAACCATATAAATAGATGTCCCTCAAGAAAAAAAATAAGGACAATAAATTAGCGACCAAATATTATGGCTCCTATAAGGTTTTGCGAAGGATTGGAAGTATGGCTTACAACTTGGAGTTGCCTCCATGTTCACGTGTACATCTAGTATTCCGTGTTTCTTTCTTAAAGAAGGTCATGCGCAAAAATATCCTAGTCCAAACTATTTTACTAGAGATCAATAAAGAAGGGAAAATCATACTAGAGCCAAAAAAAATCCTTGAAACAAGAATTAAGAAGTTGAGAAATTGAGAAATTATAGAGTACCTCATCAAATGGAAGAACCTGCTAGCGGAAGAGGCGACATGGGAAGATAAGATATTCATGCAGAATCATCCTTGGTTAGTCAAGCATTGAGGAAAACACTTTTTTGAAGCGGAGGGGAATGTTAAGCCCTAGGAGCAGCCCCATGTTATGTACAAAATCCCTAGATATTGAATTATTACATTTCTAGTTTTATATGTCTAGGTCGGATAGAATCCTTAATTACACCCTTTCATCATAAATGTACCCATTTATCTCCTATATATATATATATATATATATATATATATATATATATATATATATCAAGGAGACCTAATATTAGGATCATCTTTTTTCATGTCATGTCATATTATATTGCAAAAGGAGGTTTCCCCCTCAAATTGGAGTGTAATTCATTGATTTTTTTTTTTATCAATTTTAAGGTGTTGGATCATAAAACTTATTGTTACCACATCAAAACCAACAACCTATTAGCCTCTGTGCTTACATTGTATTTCTATTTTTCATGTCGCACATCCCACTTATGATCTGAGAGAGTTAAGTCATCATAAACCTTTGATATCTAACGAGAATTCCTATTAACCCCCCTCCTTAAATATACTATCTTGTATGACACACAAATTCTAAATTGCAAGCACATTTAGACATCCTTCCACCAAAACCACTTCAGACATTATGAATGAATCCCACTCAAATCTTACTAAAAAGTGCTAAAAAATTGTTGATTGGGGTCTAACTTAATGCACCAACATTTCTCTCTACCAATGAAAATGGAGTAAGAAACAAGGACGAAGTTATTTCTCTTAAATATGCAACATATACCACATTAAATCACCCTACCCATATTTTCAATATTCTTAATGGAGCATAGCTCTAAGTTTTAAAATTGGTTGGGAATTATGAATAGTCTCACCTAGTCTTGGGTACCTTGGCACTTCTCCACCTACCTAGAATGAATGAAATTTTCATTCATTTTATGGTGGGTTGATAATGCTAAAATTCACGGGAGATAGGATATATAAGATTTCCTCTTTTATTCCCATTGTTACCACATAAAAACCAACAACCTCACTTTGAATTTCAATTAAATTTGGTAATCCTTATATTATTAGTGTCTACCAAAGTCGGGACTATAGTTTTCATTAGGAAGTCAATATGCGTTGACTTGTGATTACTTTACTTTCATAACTTTTTTATGAGGCATTTCCTTAGTTTTTTTTGAAGCTTGTATTATTTGGATTTTTTTATAAAAACATATTTATTTTGTTAATTTTATATTTTCATCAATTAAATTTTCGATTGGTTCAAACTTAAAGATATGAATAATATGTCCATGATGTATGCCCTTTTTTTCAGAGTTAAAATATCATTTAAAGATTAGTAAACTAAGAAATTTGGTAATGGCCACTTACAAAAAAACTTTGAATGCATTTTTGAAAGCATAGAAGAAACATTGAGAGCATCCAATAAGAATTAATATGTGTGGGGATTTTGTGATGGAGTGTATTGCTAAGGCACTATGTTATGTGAAGTCATTGGTTCAAAACCCTCAAATTACCTTGTGTATCGTGTGAGGGGCCTTATTGGCATGCATGGAGGTTATAGTGGTATTAGTCAGACAACACAACCCCATGTCATGTGAGTATGTGCCCGACTAGTTGCTAATTCCACCAGTCACAAAAATAATGTATGGGGATTTTCGATTAAAAAGTAAGAAACATTAAATGTATTTTCACTTTCCTATGCAAGTATGTACATAGTAATTATGAGTACTTATACTTCCCAATAAGGCGGTTACAATATTACTCTAATTCCATTCCAATGAAGGCGATGAAAAGATAAATTCAATTTTTTCTTAGACAAATACCACCATGCCCTCATGTTGGCCCTCCTTGAGAACACACTATAAATAATCCATGGTGTAATGCTTTTATATTCTATTTGTTCACTCCTCTTCCAGGCATGATTAAACCATGTTGCACTAAAGACAATGACTTTTTATAGATAGAGGAACATCTATGAATATTATTATATGCTCAATTCAAAATAATTTGAAGGTTATAATCTTTAGTTTGTATTAAAGTTCCTTCGCATACCTGTGGTATATTTGAGGTTTCACTATAGCTCTACTTGCTTTCAGTTTGAGGTGAGACAACTTGAGAGCCTATTCTAGTTTGATTCATGTTATGCCTAGATTTTACCAATAACACTAAGAGAGGAGATTCACGTTGCTTAATTTGTTTTCTTTGATTATCCATCTATTGTTGGGGTGACTGTTATGCATAGATTTTACCAATTGCACGAAGAGAGGATCTTCACCTTACTTCATTTCTTCGATTCTCCATATATTGTCAGGGTGGCTAGAAGAGAATTAATATATATTTGTAGTAGGAGGATGAACATCTATAAATATTATTCTATGATCAATTTAAGAAATAATATAAATGTTATAATCTCTAATTTGTATTATAGTTCTTTGGAATACCTTCAATAGATTTGAACTTGCACTATAGATCTACTTGCTATTAGTTCCAAGTGAAATAGCTCGAGAGTCGTTCATGCCATGCCTAGCCTAGCCTCTGCCATAGGAACCTCAAGTCTTCTGGTTTGGTTGGAATCTCCATCTAATTCCCAGGGAAGTTATCCTATTCCATAAGAACCTCAAATAATATGGTTTGGTTTCAACCTCCATCTATTGCCCGGACAGTTAGAAGAGCATTAATACATACATAGTGGAAGAAATTAGTAGTCTTGGTTCTCTCATTATTATTAAAGTGAGTGACCTTTCCCATTCTAAATCAATAGTTTGTGGCGGTGTTGTGAAATAGTTGGATGGTTGTTGTTGGTGTGGAGGATCTTAGTGTGTGTGAACAAGTCCTCCAAAACCATACAATTGGGAAGCTTCAGGTGTTTCTATTATTCTTGTTTTCAAATAACTAAATGTTGGCCAAACAAATTAGGGGTTGAAATAAAATTTTACCTGCAATTTTGAATACTTTGTGGAAATTGCAAAGAATTTCCAGAAATATTGAGGATTTTGAGATTAGGCTGTATAACAGATCTGTGTTGAATTTTTTTTGTTTCTACAATTCTTTTCACCTCACCTCCATTTCAATCATCATTAATTAATCAATGCAATTTGATAATACTGCAAATAAGTGGAAATATAATTCAGAAAATGGTGAATGAAGTTTGAGTCAAATTGAACTTGGTAGACTTGTAGAGAGAGGTATAGATATCACAGGATTGGGGAGGGTTTCGATGGATTCTATGTTCCATGCCAATTTGGACTCAATATGACAAATTTATTTCAAATCTAATATTTCAGAAAACCCTTGACAACCATTCTTTCCTTGGAAGATTGATAGATTTGGTCCTTCAAGTCTAGAACAAGCTTGAGGGAATGTGGAGATCATCATAAAAATCCTCTAGGAGATAACACAGATCAATCCTTGAGTCCAAAATGAGGTTTGATTTCTAGAAGTATCAGAGGATGGAAAATTATCCCTCGATTGGGGGCATAAAAAGTGGAACATGTCGCACTGATCTCTTCCTCTAGGCTTCTCATGACATCTCTTATGAAATCCTCACTCGGAGTGAATTATTTTTATTCAACTGTGATTTTTTATAATTGCAACATATGACATGATTGGTCCATTTCTTCACTGTTAGTATTTTAAATCACGAATAACCAAGATCATAAAAAAACTAATGGAAAAAACTAACAACCATCACATAAATGTTTCAAAAAATAGGTGTTGGTGAAGAACCAGAACAAGGCTTCAAACAAAAGAAAACACCATCAACCATCAAAGGATAAAATAGGCTCGTGGATGAGGAAATATCCTAATAGGAATTATGGACAAAAATCTAATGAGGGCTAGTTAACCCCATGCTATCAAAACCATCAAAGATCCATGTAGAAATACAAATTTCAAAATTTTCAAGCAAAGAGACCAATCCTTTGAAATGAGTCATGACGCAGATAGCCTAATGAGATACTTATGTACAATTGACAAAAACATCATAAAATGAGATTCCTTGTTGATGCCAATCCATCTCACTGGAATGCATGGGTCACTAGCCATTGTAATTGCTAAGTCAAAATAGGAATGGTGCTCTATACAAGGCTCACTCAGAAGATGCTTGATATTGATCGAACAAAACAGTGAAGCATGAAGAATCACCTGATGAAGCATTGCACAAAATCCCCCCACAATGTTGAACTGAGTGGAAAATAATATGGTAATGGATGTCACAATTCATGACTAAAGTATGGAGTATGAGCTTAAGGCGACAAAGATGAAAAACAACCTAAGTAAGAAACACTCCAAAGTGACGAGCTCCAAGATATTGTGAAACAAGGCACTAGATGGAGACAAATTCCTGGTTACACTCCTAAAACTATTTTCACAAGGGTCACATAATCCACTAATCAAAGGTGCAGAACGAGAAGTACCATAAATATCCATCATGGAAAACAATCCTTGATATGGGTCCCGACAAAAAAGGCCATTTTAGGTACCCATTTATAATAGAGGAATTAGTTCTCTTAATTTTTCCTTCTCTTAAAAATATCATAATATAAAAGAGAAAAATTCTCTTCTCAATGTCTCAAAAAAGACAAAAATGGAGACTCCATTGAAGAATTGTGGAAAAAACAAGACCAATAACTTTCAGAATACAATAAATTGGACCTCCAAAAACACAAAATCCTTCACATGTAAAGAAGAATAATTTGTTGGTTGTGAAGAAAAACATAATAAACAAGGAAAGAGATCCTTGGTCTCCCCCATCAAACACAAAGCATGTATAAATATCCCAACCATAGCCATTGTTAGAGGGGAAAATCCCCCTATACTGGGTCTAGGTATAGGCAGAGCACTAACTTCCCTTAAAAGACGGTTTGACTCTTAAGCTACCCCAAAAATATATAAACTGAATGACAAGAGAGAGGAAAAAAGGTCAATAGGTGTACCTTTGATCCTTGCGGATGGTGTAGACCTCTTTCACCTTTGAAACTTCCTATATTGCGGGTCCCTTCCCAAATTTGACCTGCAAAAATATTAGGAAAACAATGCTACAATACATATGATCTTTGCCTATCACTTTCAATGTTCAGATATAGACATAAATGCATTAATCAATAAAATAATATAGACACAATGTTTTGGCATAATAATGAACTCTTTTATTCGATATTAAGATCACAATGATTACAACCTTCGTCAGCAATCGCTCTGCGAACTAGGTCCGAGCTCCTCTATCAATCCCATGTAAGATTCTCACAACCAACTTATCACTTGGGAAAGGAGAAAGGGTTGTATAAGGAGAAAAGACTGGAGGGGAATGCTGAGGCCAAAAATCGGAATAGGATGCAAAACTTGGGCTAAGGAGGGGAAGGGATTTTGGCAGAGTTTTCTTATTCTCTTGCTTGTCCTTTCAAATGAGACCCCAAGACCTCTTTTTATACGAAAAAAATATGGTTATTCGGTTTGGAGATGAGCTACAATGGGTAAAGGAAAAACTCAATAGCCCGTAAACTCTGCCGAATTCCTTGTAATTTTATATTTTTTGCAATTTTTGGAGGTAAATGTGGGCTAACGAGTATGCAACTAGCATATGTACTCAAGATAAATAGTATGCAACACACATGTGTATGTGATCTATCGGTTCAACATGGTGCGTACATTTTCCAAAAAATGATTTTTTAAGAAGCAACCTCAACAATATTTTGGAAAAGTGTGTAAGTGAAAAAGCCAATGCCATGTATGCATAGGTAAGGCATTTTTGGACTATAACATATGCCCCCTATTGTGTGAGTTTAGAAGAGAAACCGGTGGCAAAAATAAATTACAATATCTTTTCCAGTGGGAAGGAACAAATTTGAGTGAGCCCGACACGAGTGTTCGGGAGCGTGCCATCTACAAAAAATAACAATCTCTCCAAGGCGGGCATACCCATTCTCGGGATGAAATAAGCATGGATTCCAATCAAGTACACTGCAGATCCATGCCATTTAAATTTCTATATAAAGTGTAGTCACGAGAAACACATAGGGGATCTATATCTCAAAATCATTTGAAGATATACAAGTACAATATAATATGCATCTTCAAGAAGCATTGACACCTGTGGTTAGAGATGAGGGGCTTCATAACTTGAGCAACAAATTCAAGATCTTCAAAAACTCAGGTAGGAGTACAATAAGAGTGTAAGACTCACTACCCTGACATATTTGACATTTCATCGATGAAATACTAGAGGATCTCGATCATCAGTTACATAACTTCATTGATTTTGAATCCGAACTTGACTAGACTCTTGGGATGGCTGACTCATGAAAGACAAGAGAAAAATTGCAGAATGGCCAACTCAGGTTCAATAAAACTTCCCTTGGACAAAATCACAACAAAATTATGAGACTTAGGTAGCTAGAAATTGACATAAGTCTGTGATACAAGAGGTACCACAAACTCTCCATATGTTTGGAAGAGTAACCAAACAGAGGAGGACACAACTCTATGTAACGAGAATAACTTCCTAAGGTCATAATAGATCCCAATACTTGGTGAACAAATGAAAGGATGTGATTTGTCCAAGGGATACTATATTGCTGTCGAAAAAGGAATATAAATCCCGTCCCCTTTTTTTGGAAAATTTTATTTTTTTGTCTTTTTCAAATTTTTAATGAGCTTGAAAAAGAATAAAAGAATGCTACGTTACAAAGGAGTAACAAGTGTCGTGGGAAAGAAAGTTGGTTCCAAGCGCATGGAACATATTGATGCTTAGTGCAAGGAGACATGTGCAGGATAAGGGCACTCGAGAAAATTCCTCCATGGGTCAAGGTGTCATATCACAAGGGAAAAAGTGTTGGAAGGCTTGCATTTAAGGAATGCTTTGAAGGTTTAGTTAAATAGCAACATGAAGCTTGCATTAGGCCAAATATACAAGGATGATACATGTGATGTGATTAAGTATGTGTTGGCCCTCGACCAAGTTTTGAGGAAACTTTGGCTAGGTTTGACCCACTTTTGAACTTCGACACATTGTTCGAAGAAGGAGAGCCTAGGTGGAGCTGAGATCGCGGATCTCACCCAATTTTGAGGGATACCTAGACTTCGTAAGGGGTTTTCTAGGGTTTTTTTAATGGGTTTAAGGGATGTCGTCCCATGGGGTTTACCCATGATTAGGCCTTATTGTAAGGGTTTGTAAAAATATAAATAAATAATAATGTATGGTAGAAGGAGATGTTTTGGGGGGCTAAGTGCAAGCAGTTGAATGGATTTTTGCAAGGGAATGTATGTGTGTTAAGGCTTTGTGCTTGATAGAGAGTTGGCTTTGTTCCTTGACCTAGATTTTGAAGGAGGATATGGTTCTCAGTGAGAATATCTCCTGTCCGATGCGAAGTTTGACTCTGTGGCTTAGTGCACAAGAAAAAATGAATGTAAGATTCATACGAATAATAAAGAGGTGAAGCAATTGGTGGTCATAGCCCCACACCGGGGTGAACCACATATATCTGGTGTCTTATGGTTTTCTTTGTGCAATGTTATATCTGTTATGTTTTTCTTAGTGCTTATATTAGATGTGTAATGAATATGTATGTGTTTCTTAAATGCATTACTTATGTTATAATGCTAGATCTGATTCAGAGTGCTAGGTGCTAAGTGTTTAAGGTGCATAATATTTTGTTATTACTGTGCTAGATCTATCTTAGATTATGTTCTGTGATGTTCATAAGGTGAATAATTTAATGCAAGTCACTTCCTAGATTTATTAGAATACTCTGCGAAGTGTTATTATCACAGATCTGTGTCCCAACTTGGTTACAGACACCTGCGTTCTGTAACTCCCTCTGCTTCTACCTTGGGTGAGACCTTGCCTGCTTCACAGGTGTTGCTGAAAGGGCCAATAGTCAAGGTTTTGTTGGTGCGATGTTAAGCGTTGAACCTTGGGTCCGCCCCTATGCCAACAATTGGTTCTATTGCCGGGCCCTGAAACTGTGATTGCTGGGAACTAAAGTAAAGAAAAGAGAAGATCTATGCATAGATCTGCTGCTAAAGTAAGCAATACTTTACTTGAATTGTGAAGCTTTGTGGTAAGAAAGAAATCTGATCTGAAGTAAAGAGGTAAGATCTTAAAACAGGTAAAGCTTTATGATTTGACAAGAGAAAGATAAGTGAATTTTTTTTTTTGAAACATGAACTTAAGTATGTTTAATAGATTATGTCCTAGTCTGAAGGTTAGGGCGCAGTTGAAAGAAATATTTGATTTGGGTAAATTTAATGGAAATGAAGAAAGATATGTTATTCCTATGCATAGAAATATTTTTTGGACTAATAAGTGGATGCAGGAACGTAGATTTTTTTTTTTGCAGATTGCAGGTCCAACACTATGATCCTATTGCACAGTACATTGGGAAACATCTAAAAGAAAAAGGGGATTGACATTGTGTTATAACCGCAGAAGACTGGGACACCTTGCTAAGGAATGCCCTGGAATAGGTCGTATTTGTCTTTGTTGTAAGATTGTTGGTCATGAGGTTGAGGATTGTCCAAGGATGATTGCTAAAGTTGAAGGGATGAACATAAGATAATAAAACTATGAAGAAAGTCAAAATACTAAGAGAATGTTAGAAAGTCATAAAGAAAAATGGCCAGAGGAAGTTCATACTACATTAGTACAGTTGAAAGAAATGATGGATGTTCACAAAGATGTCATCTTATCAGAGATCTTGAAAGTAAAACAACGCATAAGTGCAATGTTAAGGTCCTAACCCGCACATAGGTAGATCAATGTATTCAAATGTAATAAAGGTCAATATTAATAAGGCCTTTCAATAAAATAGAATAAGGTGGATGTAAGAATACCTAATAGAAGCTTCCGCTTCTAGAAGGATCTTTCTCTAGATGTTTATCTTAATAGACATATTTAGTATAAATAAGGGTCGAGGGTATGAAAACCCTAGCTTGAAGATTATTGTAACAGAGCACTGCTCGATTGGAGGTTGCCCCCTCGAAGAGGCCTGTGAACATTGCTTTCTGAATCAAAGTGCTATTTCTATTGCTACTCTTATATCATTTCTGTGTTATTGTGAAGATTATGTTGGATATTTTACTGTTATTTTGCCATTTCTAGCATTTTATTTTTGTTCTGCATATTTTATATATCTGGTATCTTACAAGTGGTATCAAAGCACTTTCCTTGGCATAAATTGTGGGTATTTTTTTTTCAGGGTAGAGACGTATTCCGACGTCTTTAATCCACAAAGATCTATTGTTACGCGCATAAACCCGCGGTTGAGGGATTCATACACACAGGAAATACAAGTGGTTCTTAAGCGCACATCTGTTGGCCACCCTTGTAACCCATGTTGGTACCCCTTCAAGTGGTAGCACATTAGACAACACCTGTGTATGGATCGGCCTAGATTTCCTAAAGCCCTCTTTAGATAAACCTATCAGCTGCCAGACTGCTATAGTGTCACCGAGAACAACACTCGGGAAGATACTCTCTAGTACCTGGGTAGTCGGGTAGTACGGCTAAGGGTACGGTCTATCCTCCTTAGTTAGTGCCCTGAGATATTGGGCCGAGTACTACT
>ML783089.1:742274-768839 GCA_009831015.1 Picea engelmannii | reverse complement strand
GAAGTTGTCAACAAGTGTTTGGAAACATATATGAGGTGCTTTGCCTCTGAAAAACAACACCAGTGGGATCAATGGTTACCCCTCGCCGAATGGTGGTACAACACTACATACCATACAACCACTCGCATGACTCCTTTTGAAGCGGTATATGGACATAAGCCACCTTTAGTTCTCTCATACTTACTGGGTACCTCGAAGGTCCAGGCGGTTGACCAAACACTTACAATCTGAGAGGATATCCTTCATACCCTTAAAGAGAACTTGGTCATGGAACATAATAGAATGAAGCAGCAAGTAGATCAAGTTCGCTCTGAACATCAATTTGCAGAAGGGGATTAGGTGTTTCTGAGACTACAACCATATAAGCAAACTTCCCTCAAGGACGAGCATTGTTAGAAGCTAGCACCCAAATTTTATGGCCCTTACACAGTTCTCAAGCGTGTGAGACAAGTCGCATATCAGTTAGCTCTGCCCATTCAGTCGAAGCTACATCTTGTTTTTCATGTTTCATGCTTGAAGAAGGTGATTGGAAACAGGTGCCAAATTCAAACCAACCTTCCAGAGTTAGCTGAAGAAGGATCCATTTGGATACAACCAGAAGTAGTTTTGGACCAGTGTGAGCGTCGCCTACGTCAGAGAACCATCAAGGAAGTTCTAGTACAGTGGAAAGATATGACTCCAACAGATGCCACTTGGGAACCAACTACCATTCTTCAACAATTTCCACATCTCAAGCCTTGAGGACAAGGCTGTTTTTAAGGGGGTGGACATGTTAAGGTCCTAACCCGCACATAGGTAGATCAATGTATTCAGATGTAATAAAGGTCAATATTAATAAGGCCTTTCAATAAAATAGAATAAGGTAGATGTAAGAAGACCTAATAGAAGCTTCCTCTAGAAGGATCTTCCTCTAGATGTTTCTCTTATAGACATATTTAGTATAAATAAGGGTCGAGGGTATGAAAAACCTAGCTTGAAGATTATTGTAACAGAGCATTGCTCGATTGGAGGTTGCCCCCTCGAAGAGGCCTGTGAACATTGCTTTCTGAATCAAAGTGCTATTTCTATTGCTACTCTTATATCATTTCTGTGTTATTATGAAGATTATGCTGGATATTTTACTGTTATTCTGCCATTTCTAGCATTTTATTTTTGTTCTGCATATTTTATATATCTGGTATATTGCATGCAATAATATAAGACTTCGACATAGACTGTGTCTTGGATGAGGAAACACAAGTGAATATTATGATAGAAGAAACTTGGAAACTTTTGGAAAAGTCTACTGTGGTACCTTCATTGGGAAGGACAAGCTTGTTTATGGGAAATATGATAACCCTATGTGGAATAATTACTAATGTACCTATTATTGTTCATGGAACATCGACTAAAGAGGAATTTGAAGTCATTAAGTTTATTGGGGACAGTGCCCTTTCCCACTTTTATTAGGTAAGACTTGGATTGAGAAGGATCAAATCAGAAGGAAAGTAGAGGAAGAAGCTACAGAAAAGAAAAAGCACGAACTAAGGGATTTCATAGCTAGAAAAATAGACCGACTAATAGAAGAACGAGAAGATAAGTTGAAGCAACAAAACAAAGTAACAACACAGGAGGAACAAAAATCAAGAGAATTAACTATCAAGGTTGAAAGAATGCAAAAATATTTGAAGGAACTATCTATTCAAGAAAGAAGTATATCCACCCAGGAAGTGTTAAGAAAAGGGATATTAGCTTCATACCCTTTGAGGGAACATCATTAGTGAGAAGTCACTACACTAGGGGAAGATAATAATAAAAATGGAAAGAGGATTCCAGAAACAATTAGAGAGACTTAGATCACAGGAAAGAAGGCAAGGAAGCTCGATAAAAAGAAAGCTAAGTTGGAAAAGCTGCAAGAATCTACAGAGACCAGATGGAAGACTTCACAGAATAGAACCTCGCAGGAGGCAGGTTTGTGGGATTTGAACCTCACTAGAACAACAAGACCGTGTAGAATGGGGTTTCTCCCTGGCGAATCTATATGACCATTGGAGGTGCCCCGACCATTAGAATGACACTCCATAATGGTTATAAAAATCATTTATGGGTAGATGGAATGCTTTTGGACATTGAGACCGTGCCATAACAAACAGATTCACATTGATGGAAGCATTCCTGGCCGTTGGAAGAATCTGTTACGATGCCCCGCTTATTTAACTCGTCGGTCGCTGCGTCGGGACCACTTTTTGCTACCCATGATTGACTGAGATAAAAAGATAATTTTCCAAGTGTCAATATGTGTTATCTGAAACTAGACCTCACCGTCTATTTTTTTACCCTGCATGTCTATTCGTCTACCTCAACCTGTCTGTTTAAAATTTAGAATGTCAGGCAAGCCTAGTGAATTGGAGAAGTCTGTTGAGGAAGTCCTCAAGAAGATAATGGCCGACAGACTAATATTTGAAGGTGTCTAGTCATCGTCGACTAGGAGACTGCAGGCTTCCCCTTTGACTGGATGTCATTCTGGCCGTGTTAACCCTGTGACTGAGCAGCGAAGTAAGAGCCGTGACAATCTGGCTAATGCGAAGAAGATCCCGTTGATCCTACCTGAGTACATTCCACCTTTGGCTAGAGTTGTCAACCATGACAACATCCCATGATATTTTGAGTACGTCGTATTCACTGCATACATTCCAAAAGGAATACACTTAGTCAGAAGTCAGTTAGGACATATCCCGCTATTAAAGAAAAACGACTTCAATTTAGGAGATAAGAAGAACTACGTTATGCTAGCGCCCCACCACTACTTGACAAAGTCAACTGGAAAGAAGCCTCTATTGGAGTTACTTCACACACACCTAGGATTTATTTTTCCTAAGGTTTTTCCTTGTTTATTATTCATAATTAGTCATTATCTAGTCTCCAATATTTTAGGGGAGGATATCCCACCTGGAGAATATTCTCTTTCAGTTGACACTTCAGTTTGACTAGTTGAGTTGAGTTTAGATGCTGCATTAGTTTTGTCACCATGCAACATTGGGATCATCACTAGATAATGCACACTTGCATTGGGATCATCACCAGAATGACACATTACGCTTGATTTTCTTAGTTAACTCCTCACTACTCTCTGTTCAGTCAGTTAACTGAAGACTAGTTGACTAGTTAACTCAACTAGGTGGCAGTTCACTCCCGTAACTGCCTGATAGACTAGACTAGGTGGCAGTTCACTCCTGTAACTATTGGTGTGTGTCCAGATCACTCTAGACCACCACTATGGCTCATTAGTTACTCATGTATCCTATATATATTGTAAATTATTCACTCTTTCAGTGTGGAATACAATTAATGAGAGTTCTTCCATTCTTTCTCTCTTGCTTCTTCATTCTCAATTTCTCTCTGCAAATGTGTGTGGTATTTTCTATCTAGATCCATTCTGTGTAGGTTCAACACATTTACATGGTATCAGAGCTGAAGGATTGCTAAGCAAAAGCTACACCAAAAATTTTGCAGGTACAAAAGATTGAAGACAACAAAAAGATGGATTATTCGCCAGAAATACTTCTCACGCCTCATAAATATTTGGAATGGAAGCCAAAAATTCTGCTTATGCTCAGATGCAGAGGCTTGTACCAAATAACTATGGCAATGGAAGTAGAGCCCGATTTTGTCGATGAGAAAAATGACTTTCTCAATAGACAAGATATGACCATAGGATGTATCCTCTATTTTATTTCTCCCAAAATTCTCTATCAAGTGTATGATGACTCACAAGAATTCACTCCAAATGATTTACGGAGCAGATTGGAGGTTTTATTTGGGAATAAAGAAGAATGCATGCAAAATGTTGACAAGATAGATAATGTATAAAAGCCACTGGAAGATAAATCATCTCAGTTTGAAGAGTCTTCTACACAAGTATCTACAGAAATTTGTATCCCATTAATTGAAGATTATGTCTACTCCATTTCATATTTTTTTTCTAAAATTCATGTGGAATATATATGGCATGCATCTCAGGGGTCACAAGCAAACACTTTTCCATGCACAATGCATGCATCTCAGGAGACAAAAAGGGAGCCGCGCACATCAGACTCAATTCTAATATTTTCTGAGAAATATTTTCAGAAAAAAATGGATATTTGAACTCCTCTCGGGAAAATATCCAATTTAAAAAAAACAAATCGTCTGAAACGGAGTCCGGGACGTGAAGTTATGATCTTTTTAAAATCAACAAAATTTCAGCATTTTTCCGGAAACGGCTGCATGGTTTTCAAAGTTTTAACCAAACTTTATTTGTATCTTCTTCATTATAGGAAGAGAAAGTGCATATGTGTGGGCATATCAATGATGTATCTACTTCATCAGATCTGTGCAGACATCTACATATTCAACAAAATCTTCAATGAGCACAAACTTGCAGAGTTGCGAGGTCTTATTGGAGTGAAGGACATGGTTGCTTAGCAAATTCTTTTTGTTCCTTCTCATTTTTATTTTTTTTACATAAATTGTACCTTGAGGGGGGTTTTTCCCATGAGGTTTTCCCTCTTTCCTCACTTTATTTCAGTGTATCTTTTGTATTTGGGTACCTAACATGGCCTCGTTGTCGGGACCCATTCTTTATTTTCACCATAGTGATGTTCAAGGTGGGTGTTGGAGTTACTTCACACACACCTAGGATTTATTTTTCCTAAGGTTTTTCCTTGTTTATTATTCATAATTATTCATTATCCAGTCTCCTATATTTTAGGGGAGAATATTCCACCTGGAGAATATTCTCTTTCAGTTGACACTTCAGTTTGACTAGTTGAGTTGAGTTTAGATGCTGCATTGGTTTTGTCACCATGCAACATTGGGATCATCACCAGATAATGCACACTTGCCTTGGGATCATCACTAGACTGAACCATTACCCTTAATTTCCTTAGTTAACTCCTCACTACTCTCTGTTCAGTCAGTTAACTGAAGACTAGTTGACTAGTTAACTTAACTAGGTGGCAGTTCACTCCCGTAATTGCCTGAGAGATTACACTAGGTGGCAGTCCACTCCCGTAACTGTTGGTGTGTGTCCATATCACTCTATACCACCAATATGGCTCATTAGTTACTCATGTATCCTATATATATTGTAAATTATTCACTCTTTGAGTGTGGAATACGGTTAATGAGAATTCTTCCATTCTTTCTCTATTGCTTCTTCTTTCTCAATTTCTCTCTGCAAACGTGTGTGGTATTTTCTAGATAGATCTATTATGTGCAGGTTCAACACATTTACAGCCTCTTCTCATCTCACATCCATGGATTAAGGGGATCACACAATCCACCATGATTAATGCGACGAAGATCCCGCATTTTGGCCGCCACTAGGAGGTTAATGCTTGCGTTAAACTCCTCCTGTCGTGTTATCATGGTAGATACCTATGGCTCGATAGAAGGATTACTGTGGATCCAACATTGATCCACCAGATCACAAGATTAAGTGTGAAGGGACCCAACCCTCAACAGTTTTATCCAGGGAAGGCCTCAGACCGTTCCCTGGCACAGTGCATCAAGGAAGCTTATGGAGAATTCAAAAAAGGAAAGTGAGGTTACAAGGTAGCCTCTATACAGGATGGCACAGTGCACCTTGCTTGACAATGCCTAGATGGAAAGATTGTAAGGAAGAACTGCCCCACATAGGTCACTGGGTTTGTGGTGGACCTCGCAGGAAAATGTGTGGAGGGAATGCAAATGAACTGGGTGAACTACCTCATCAATGAGTTGGAGAAGGATTTCTGTGAAGCCCAGGATTTGGGATATGAATTCCATTACAGATGTCTGATCATTTTGATTGAATTTGTCACTTGGAAAATTCCTAAAGGAGCCACCTTCCCAGAGATCGAACCCTCAGAGCCATTGGCCTCTAGGTTTTCCACCTTGTAGTACACCAACGACATGACGAAGCAGTGGAATTCCAATGTTGTTTTTCATGAATACTATCAACAATTGAAGGTTGCCATTGAATCATTTCCATGCATGACACGACGCACCTTGCACCAGCACTGACCAATAGAAAAGTTCCATGCAAATCCACATTTCATCTACTGTGTGCCGAGACGAGAACCAAGAATATTTACTGTCATACTACAAACTGATAGATGAAGACATGGAGTAGATTATGAAGGAGTGGCCAAAGGAATTTCTCCTACCTGTCGCTGATATAGAACTCTCCGACACTGACACCATAGGAAGCCCCATAGTCACCCGAGTTGAGCATTTTAGACAGTCCAGTGGGACGAAGAAGAAGAAAAAGCAAGAAGAAGTCCAAGATATAGAGAGTGATGAGGAGGACAATGCCTGAAGATAATGGGTCTCACTCACTAGGAGGAGGAGAAGACAAAGCAGAAGGAAAAGATGGAGGAGATGAAGGAGAATAAGGGAAAGGAGGAGGCGAAGCTACCACTCCTTCAAAGAAACCTTCAACAAGGAAGACGACGCGTGCTAATAAGCCTCAGTTGGAGGCCACACTCACGAAGGACGATATCAATTTGTTCCGCGGAGCTATGGAGGACTCTTCCAAGTACATCTTACAGAGATATGGAGAGAAGCGGGAGGATCTATATGGAAGGATCGAGAATGAATTGAAGGAATTACAACAAGCTGTTCATTTGGTTTGCGCAGTATCTACTGTGCCTTCCTCATCACAGATTGCAGAATTGGGAGATGAACCAACCCAATTGAGAAGACTTGCAGATGCGACAGAAGCTCGACTTCAGAGAGTCCAACAAGAGAAGGAGAAGGATACAAAAGCCTTAAAATGGGAGAAAGATGAAGTCCTAGATAAATTACGAGCAACGCAAGACAAGGTAGCAGCCCAGGAAAGTGAGAAAGCAAAGATTTAGGCGAAGCTCTAGGAGGAAAAATCCCATCTACAGAGAGAAAAGAAGTAGTTTCTCGCAGAGAGGGCCATGTTTAAAGATGTAGTGAGAAAATCATGTCACTCTGAGCTAGGATTGGCACGGGAGGAGAAAGATTTGGTTGAGGCTCAAATAGTGAAGCTCACTGAGATCATATAGAAACTTCAAGCCAAGATAACAGAATTGGAGGCCCAAGCAGTGTCGAGCACCCTGTAGGAGGTGCGTGACTAGAGGGAGGAGACCGCTAAGAACACAATAGTAAGAATAAGATATCTCTCCTTAAAATGCAAACAAATGAGTGATATAAGCGCACAAAAATATGAATGCCTCACCAAGGATCCAGAGATAAGGAAGATGGAAGAACAATTATAGAAGGCGCAACAACATGCATTTTCCATGCAGGCGCGGGTGAAGCTACTCACTACGGTAGAAAGAATGAAGAGATCCCAGGAGAAACACGTAGTACAACAACAAATCACTTCCCTCCAGGGTAGGGTAATGGAAGTGATGCAAAAGATACAACCTGTGTGGGATGAAGCATGCAAGGTGTTCAAAGAGATTGATGGACAGGGCTCGCAATTGGACCAAGTGGTTGCAACAGTAGAACAATGCCTGGAAGGGCCTGTTATAGAGAAGATGATCTAGGAGCTCACTAAGCAGGAGGCTCAAGTGAAGTATAAAGTCGAGGAAACTTGATTTAACCTCGAGGCCTTCGAAGAAACACTATCCAAACTTGAGTGACTCGGGACGAGTCACAGGTGAGTGTTGGGGGCCTATTGTCCCTTGACCAAATTTTGAGGAAACCTTGGTTAGGTTTGACCCACTTTTGAACTTCGACACATTGTTCAAAGAAGGAGCACCTAGGCGGAGCTGAGATCGTGGATCTCACCCACTTTTGAGGGATACATAGACCTAGTAAGGGGTTTTCTAGGGTTTTTGTAATGGGTTTATGGGATGTTGGCCCATGAGGTTTACCCATGATTAGGCCTTATTGTAAAGGTTTGTAAAAATATAGATAAAGAAGAATGTATGGTAGAAAGAGAATTTTTTGGGGGCTAAGTGCAAGCAGTTGAATGGATTTGTGCAAGGGAATGCATGTGCATTAAGGCTTTTTGCTTGATAGAGAGTTGGCTCTATGCCTTGACCTAGTTTTGGAAGGAGGATCTGGTGCTCAGTGTGCAGATCTCCTGTTCGGTGCAAAGTTTGACTCTATGGCTTAGTGCACAAGAGTGAATGAATGTAAGATTCAGATGAATAATAAAGAGGTGAAGCAGTTGGTGTACGTAGCCCCACACTGGGGTGAACCATGTATATTTGGTGTCTTATGGTTTGGTTTGTGCAATGTTATATTTTTTGTGTTTTTCTTAGTGCTTAGATTAGATGTGTAATGAATATGTATGTGTTTCTTAAATGAATTGCTTATGTTAGAATGATATATCTGATTCAGAGTGCTAAGTGATAGGTGTTTAAGGTGCATAATATTTTGTTATTATTACGCTAGATCTATCTTAGATTATGTTCTATGATGCTCATAAGGTGAATAAACTAATGCATGTGACTTCTTAGATTTATCAGAATACACTATGAAGTGTTATTATAACAGATTTATGTCCCATCTTGGTTACAAACACCTACATCTTGTAACACCCCCTGCTTCTACCTCGAGTGAGACCTCACCTGCTTTGCAGGTGTTCCCGAAAGGGCTGATATTCAGGGTTTTGTTGGTGCACTGTTAAGAATTGAACCCTGGGTCTGCCCCTATGCCAATAGTATGACACAACAATACTCCTCCCATGTGAAATTTTATGATCCCAGAGAAGGTAAGCTCGATGGGTTTTCACATTTAGAGAGTCTGAAAAACCCTAAAATAAGACTCCAGGGAGTTTCCTTTTTCATAACTTGTCCAGTCGGTTCGAAAAAGAGTTAAACTTATATCGAGAGGGCGTCTCTTCAAAACCATTTTAACGAGTGTGAAAAAGACAAGATCACTTGGCTATCTTTTCAATTTTGAGGAGTCTGGAAAGAGCTTAACTATGGACTCACAACCTTTTTCTGAGTTTAGTCTCCTTAGCCTAAAAAAGTTTAAAATATAACTTAAGAGAACTCTCTCGGTGAGACGAGTCTCCCGAGGCCTACCTTTTTTTGGATAATATATTGGCCAGAAAAAGGGTTAAACTTATTAGAAATAGATGTTCTTTTTGGACCAATTAACGAGTTTGAAAGGAACAAGGTCACTCGATGATATTTTCATATTTAGGGAGTCTTAAAAGATATTAAATATGGACTCTGAGGGGGTTTGTTTTTTGTATATAATCTCAAAGGCTCGAAAGAGAGATAAACCAAAACCAAGGAGATTGGCCTTTTTTCAAAAATTTAGTCCCCCAAGCCCGAAAAAGGGTTAAACTTATGCCTGAGAATACTCTCCTAGAGAACCGAAGCTCCTAGGGCCTACCTTTATTCGTAAATTAACCGTCCATACCAAAAAAGGGGTAAACTACTGCAAGACATATGTGCCTTCAAATTTTAGTTTGAAAAGCGTGAAGGGAAACAAGATCGCTCGACAATATTTTCAATTTTAGAGAGTCTGAAAAGGGCTTAAAGAAGAATCCAGGGGAGATTCTTTTCTAAAGTAATCCAAACAAGACCAAAAATAATAAATAATCTCTCATTAGATGTTGCTTTCAAAGTTTAAGCGAGCTTGAAAAAAAATAAATCATGCTCTTTAGGGAGTCCTGTGGGAAAATCCAAGAATCATGACTAGAAAGAAGAATGAGGCTTCAATACATAATCATGGTGAGACTAAAAGGACTTCCATGCCTATGAAGTACTTTGGCATGGGAACCAAAAGGAAAACAAGGTTCTAACTAGGATGCCCATGGAAGGAAGGCTCTACCACATAAAGTACAACACACTTATCAACAAGGAATGTTAGTGTCTCAAATCAATGGGGTCAATCCTCAGGAAAAATGAACCAGGAAACAGATAATGAAAAAATGAAAGTAGGGAAAAACCTAACCTATGTGCCAGTTTCGAGGTCAACACCTGTCATGAAATGTAGCTTGATTTGATCTCAAATATTTCTTCCATATGTCTCCTTCAAAAATCATATCTATAGTCTTGTTCAAGGCTCTGAAATCTACCTACATACGCCATATACAATAATTCTTTGGTACCAAACCAATTGGTGACCTACATGGCGAAGTTCTTGGTTTGATGACCCCTTTGTCAAGAAACTCTTGGGCTTGTTTTCTGATTTCAACATTCTCCATGTCTAACATCCCGCACATGTCAATTTTTGGAAGAAAACCTCCTTTCCGCAATAAAATATCATGTTGGATACCCCTTTTAGGAGGCAATCCCCTTGGTTCCTGAAACATCTCAACATTTTCGTTAACAACCTCATACAAATCAAATTGTAACTTTGCATTACATCCTTTGAGAACTTCTTCTTCATCATTGTATTTGGGTTTAGTCATCAAAAGTACAAGGTTCTTACTAGCATTGACTAGTCTCTTCATTTATCCAACATTTGTAGGTGACAAATTCATCTTATTTGTATGTTCTCTAACAATGTACTCAACTCCATTTTAAACAAATCATACTTGTTCTTATGATGATGAAAAATGGATCTCCTATCGTATAAGTATGGGCTTCCAAACACAATACCACAAATATCCAAAGGAATAACATCAAGCTCTACCTCATCTATATAGTTTGTAGTGATGGAAAATCTAAGTTTACACCTTCTTATCACATGCAATTTGGCATTGTCACATATCCAACCTAAAGGGTATGGTTTAGGATGAGGAGTAGTTTCCAAATCTAGTTTCTTGACAATGTCTTTAGAAATAAGGTTTTCTTGTGATCTTGTATAAAAAAGAGTATCTATCTTGGTATGTTTTGAAATTACCCTTATGTGGAAAATCTCTATCCTTTCTTTTTCATGTTGAGTTTGATTGATGGTAGAATTTGAAGAACTAGTGCTAGCAATACAATTCTTACCTTGTAAACCCATGGCTGTGATTTTTGTTTCATCTTTCGAATGCGATCCTAAATCTTGTTGCACGGTTGCAATGATGTTTGGTTTCTCTTTGTTGTTGAAATTTTTGGGTCTCTTTTCAGGATGAAGTTTCCAATAATGGTCTTCATCATGGCCATCCTTTGAACAATGTTTACATGAGAGTTTTTCTATGTCTTTCTTTATTGAATCATTTTTGTTTCCATTTCCTTCAAACTTCCTATTTCCCTTGTCTCCATTAAAACACTTCTTGCTTCCCTCTTGAGGTTCATTCCTTCCTCTTGCCTCTAAATGAGTAGCCTGCACACATACCTCATCTATATTTGAAGGGTTAAACATAAGTATTGTATGCTTCACGTAGCTATGCAAACCTCCAATGTATTTGAGAAAAGTATCTTGTGAAGACAAATCTACACCCATAACCAAAGCTCTTCTCCTAAATTCTTGAGTGAATCTTTGCACATCTTTCCCTTTAGCTTTCCTAAAGTTTTGCCAATCCATAATATCTTTTTTCATGTATGCTAATGGATAAAACTGCCTTTTAATTGCAGCAATAAAATCATTCCAAGAGGATAAAACTTTACCATGTTTCTTCATGTCCTCTTGAGTTTTGGCTTCCCACCAAATTAGTGGTTCACTATCCAATCTTAAAGAAGAAAGATGAATCTTAATTTCATCATATGTGATTCTTTGTATCCTACAATACTCTTCAATCTGACGAATCCAATTATCTAATTTATCATCATTTACCTCTCCATTGTACATTGAAAATTCAAACTTAGTATCAAGCTTAAGCAAAGGAGTTTGTAGAAGCGTTTTACCATGTTATTTTGGAGAATTTGGAGGTGGTTGTTAAATGGTGGAAGAGGTGGAAGATGGAGGTGAAGGAGGTGGAGAATCACCACTCCCTCCATTTACCTTTGGAGTTTTATCACCATTGTCTCGATTTCCCTTTGGAGGGTTGGAGCATTCTCCTTGCGATATTGCATTTATTTATTCAAACAAAACTTTGACCATCTCAGTCATATCATAAAAATATTTTCTAAATTTTTCCTCCTCTGAAGGAAGAGTTCCATGACTCTCTTCATGAGCCATACTTGGTGAACATCTCCTTGAAGCTTGAGGTGATATGATAGTTCTCCTTATTGAAAGTTGAGAACTTGGCTCTACAAGTTGACCTTCTTCTCTTGTGAGATTCAACCTTGTAAGCATCAGAAAACAAAAAAAACTTGCAAAAAATCAAGCCTTCAGAAACCAAAGCTCTGATACCAACTGATCTGAAAATAAAATGAATTTGTTTCTAATAAATCTTTAAAATGAAGAAGAATTATCTCTTTAAATTGCAAGTGTAAAAAGGTATGTGTTTGGGTAATTGGATCAAGTTACTAACACATAAATTCAATGAGTTTTACTTAATCATGAGCAACATATCAAACAGATAAAAACCATCAATAATGAACACATAACAAAACAAATGATAAAGGAGTTCACCCCTCTCTTGGGCTTCATCTGTTGGATTACTGAGAGGGGGGGTGAATCAGTAATAGAAAAATTTAATCCTTTTTAACCATATAATGCAAGTGTTATATCAATGTAGCATTATCATCCAATAATTGTAGAGTAAATAAACAATGAACAAATGAGAAATCATACACATACACAGTACACTAGTGTTTTTACGTGGAAACCTAAAGCATGAGAAAACCACATAATGCTTTTTATTATATGTCTTGAAGAATTATGTTCATTGGAAGCACCAACTTCCTTTGCTTTCCAGCTGCAACTAGAAGGAGGCTCCAATCCCCTAGTTTCTCAGGATACAACCTGAGGGAAGCTCCAACTCCCCAATTCTCTGGCTACAACCAGAAGGAGGCTACAACCCCCTAAGTTATCCAGCTACAACCAAAAGGTGGCTACAACCACTTGTCCTTGCCTCATCCAACTGCCCTGAAATATAAATGCCAAATGTGGAAAACCTGTCACTGTCACTGAATCAACCACTGCAACTGTCAACTTGTCACTATCAACCTGTACCAATAACTTGTAACAACTTGTACCAATCAAGATACACCAAACAACCTGTACTAATAACCTGAACCAATATGTATGCATCAACCTTGACTCATCAAGATGTACCAACATCATCAACTATACACCTCATGTATGTGCCAACTCATCAACTATACACCTCATGTATGTGCCAACTCATCACCTACTTGTCTCAACCATGGACCCAACATGTAACTCAACCATATAACAAATACATACACCAATATAACCATCAAAATTTATCTAACAATTCATCACTCTATCCATAAACCAAATACCATAACCCTTACATGAACCATGTGCCAAAAACTCACTGTTATGTAGCCTTAAGCTAAACCAACAACTTCAACAACACATTACAACCAAAAGACCAATACCCATATGCCAAATACCAACAACAAAATACCAACTGTATCCCTCAACAAATCTGATATATGCAACAATACTAAACATCCAATACCATCTCAAGAGATAAAACCTAGCTCACAAAACATACCTCAAACAAGATGTGCCATATCTCTCATAAATAGACCCCAACCATGTTGTTGCCGTGATTTTTTTGCTGCACTTTTTTCGTCGCGAATTTCCTGCCGCACTTTTTCTTCCGCGATTTTTCTGCCGTGATTTTTCTGTCATATTTTTTTTGCTGCACTTTTTCTGCCGCACTTTTTTTGCTGCGATTTTTTTGCCACGATTTTTCTGTTGCAATTTGCTTGCCACATTTTTTCTGCTGCACTTTTTCTACCGCAATTTGTCTGCCGTGATTTTTCTGTCGCAATTTTTCTGCCACACTTTTCCTACCGCACTTTTCCTTCTGCACTTTTCCTGCCACACTTTTTCTGTTGCAAATTTTCTCTATCATCAATACCTACCCAAATAACCTTTCACAAAAATAGATATTCAATGATATTCAAGTGTGATTAAAATGAGATATCCTTGCCTCTTATTTATACTTTCATGTAGCATCTGATTTTCCTTACTTTAGGGAGTTGTCCATTAACTTTATTATTTAAACAATTTCTTTTGCAAACACATTGACTTTTTGGGGCTGCTAGATGACTCATGAGGGTTATTCAACTTCATATGTCCATAACTCTCTAACCGTGAGGATTTATGTGACGTTCCACATACCAACGAAAATGACATGACAAAAACTATCTATCTAGCATAATTTCATTGAAAAATTCACTGACCTTCATCTCATTATTCCACAATTAAGCATGGGTTCTCTAACCATACTTCTAGGATAACTCAATCCACAAAGCGTCTTCGCGTGAGGGATTTCACCATAAGGGGACCACTTTGGAGTTCATCCATTTGTAATTCGTATCAACTATGATAAGACAATAATGAGTCATCTTTACATCAAACAAAATTGGGTCCATTACCTAAACCTTTGTGCTACCGGGATTTCTTCATGGGTTGACATCAATGACAACCAACCTTAATCAACAATATCCCCCTTTGGCATTGATAGAAACACTCTGATGCAACATTGAAATCATATCACTCATGCTCCCCTTGGAACCATGTCTTTGTCCTCTGCATCTATGTGACCATTGCTCCCCCTGGAACCATGCCTCTTTCCTCTGCATCTGATAAATCTCTCCCCCTTTGTCATCAATGGAAAATATATCTTTCTATCCGGGGTTGCTACCCCTGACTAAACTATCCTCTTTATGGTGCTTCCTCATGCACATATAAGACATATAAGATAAGCATTGAAAATAATTCATTTTGGAGTAGAAATAACTCTGAGTCTCTGACGAAGATACTCAAAGGCTTCCCGTGGAAGTGGTTTTGTAAAGATGTCTGCCACTTGTTCTTTTGTGCCCACATACTCAACTCTGATGTTCTTTTCTACAACTTGTTCCCATAGAAATTGATACTTGATTGGAATGTGCTTTGTCTTGGCTGCATCACCTGGTTCTTTGGGATACTGATGGCACTTGTATTATCACAATAGATTGGAATGGGCTCTTCATACTCAACCTATATATCTGTCAGAGTTTGTTTCATCCAAAGAACTTGTGTACAACATGATGTTGTTGCAATACACTCTGCCTCGGTTGTAGATAAATATACTGATGATTTTTTTTTGCTTAGCCATGATACTAAACACACACTTAAGTAGAACGCTGCTCCACTAGTGCTTCATTGATCGTCAATAAAACCTGCCCAATATGCATCAGTGTAGGAAATAAGTGATCGAACGTTTCCTTTTGGATACCATAATCCAAAATCTTTTGTTCCTTTGAGATATCTGAAAATCCTCTTCACTACTAATACATGTCATTCCTTTAGTGCTGCCTGAAATCGTGCCACCTGTCCAACTACCTCCATTACATCTAGTATGGAGGTTGTCACATATAGTAGGCTACCAATCATTGACCTGTATTGCCTTTGATCTGTAGAATTTGAATAATCATATTTGCTCTCCTATCATATAAGTATGGGCTTCCAAACACAATACCACAAATATCCAAAGGAATAACATCAAGCTCTACCTCATCTATATAGTTTGCAGTGATGGAAAATCTAATTTTACACCTTCTTGTCACATGCAATTTGGCATTGTCACATATCCAACCTAAAGAGTATGGTTTAGGATGAGGAGTAGTTTCCAAATCTAGTTTCTTGACAATGTCTTTAGAAATAAGGTTTGCTTGTGATCTTGTATAAAAAAGAGTATCTATCTTGGTATGTTTTGAAATTACCCTTATGTGGAAAATCTCTATCATTTCTTTTTCATGTTGACTTTGATTGATGGTAGAATTTGAAGAACTAGTGCTAGCAATAGAATTCTTACCTTGTAAACCCATGGTTGTAATTTTTGTTTCATCTTTCGAACCATATCCTAAATCTTGTTGCACAGTTGCAACAATGTTTGGTTTCTCTTTGTTGTTGAACTTTTTGGGTCTCTTTTCAGGATGAATTTTCCAACAATGGTCTTCATCATGGCCATCCTTTGAACAATGTTTACATGAGAGTTTCTCTCTCTCTTTCTTTATTGAATCATTTTTCTTTCCATTTCCTTCAAACTTCCTATTTCCCTTGTCTCCATTAAAAAACTTATTGCTTCCCTCTTGAGTTTCATTCCATCCTCTTGCCTCTAAATGAGTAGCCTACACACATACCTCATCTATATTTGAAGGGTTAAACATAAGTATTGTATGCTTCAAGTAGCTATGAAAACCTCCAATGTATTTGAAAAAAGTATCTTGTGAAGACAAATCTACACCCAGAACCAAAACTCTTCTCCTAAATTCTTGAGTGAAGCTTTGCACATCTTTCCCTTTAGCTTGCCTAAAGTTTTGCCAATCCATAATATCTTTCTGCATGTATGTAATAGATAAAATTTCCTTTTAATTGCAGCAATAAAATCATTCCAAGAGGATAAAACTTTACCATGTTTCTTCATGTCCTCTTGAGTTTTGGCTTCCCACCAAATTAGTGGTGCATTGTCCAATCTTAAAGAAGCAAGATGAATCTTTGTTTCATCATCTGTGATTCTTTGTATCCTACAATACACTTCAATCTGACGAATCCAATTATCTAATTTATCATCATTTACCTCTCCATTGTACAATGGAAATTCAAACTTAATATCAAGCTTAAGCAAAGGATTTTGTGGAAGAGTTTTACCATGTTCTTTTGAAGAATTTGGAGGTGGTTGTTAAATGGCGGAAGAGGTGGAAGATGGAGGTGAAGGAGGTGAAGAATCACCACTCCCTTCATTTCCCTTGTGATTTTTATCACCATTGTCTCCATTTCCCTTTGGAGGGTTGGAGCATTCTCTTTGCAATCTTGCATTTATTTCTTCAAACAAAACTTTGACCATCTCAGTCATATCATAAAAATCGTTTCTAAATTTTTCCTCCTCTGAAGGAAGAGTTCCATGACTCTCTTCATGGGCCATACTTGGTGAATATATCCTTGAATCTTGAGGTGATATGATAGTTCTCCTTCTTGAAAGTTGAGAACGTGGCTCTACAAGTTGACCTTCTCCTCTTGTGAGATTCAACCTTGTAAGCATCAAAAAACAAAAACAACTTGTAAATAATCAAGCCTTCAAAAACCAAAGCTCTGATACCAACTGATTTGAAAATGGAATGAATTTGTTTCTAATAGATCTTTAAAATGAATAAGACTTATCTCTTTAAATTGCAAGTGTAAAAAGGTATGTGTTTGGGTAATTGGATCAAGTTACTAACACATAAATTCAATGCGTTTTACTTAATCATGAGCAACATATCGGATAGATAAAAACCATCAATAATAAACACATAACACAACAAATGATACAGGATTTCACCCCTCTCTTGGGCTCCTTTGTTGGATTACTGAGAGGGGGAGTGAATCAGTAATAGAGCAATTTAATCCTTTTTAACCATATAATGCAAGTGTTATATCAGTGTAGCATCATCGTCCAATAATTGTAGAGTAAATAAACAATGAACAAATGATAAATCATACACATACACAATACCCCAATATTTTTATGTGGAAACCCAAAGCGGGATAAAACCACATAATACTTTTTATTATATGTCTTTAAGAATTACATTCATTGGAAGCACCAACTTCCTTTGTTTTCCAGCTGCAACTGGAAGGAGGCTCCAACCCCCTATTTTCTCAGGATAAAACCTAAGGGAAGCTCTAACTCTCCAATTATCTGGCTACAACCAGAAGGAGGCTACAACCCCCTAAGTTCTCCGGCTACAACCGAAAGGTGGCTACAACCACTTGTCCTTGCCCCGTCCAACCGCCCTAAAATATAAATGCCAAATGTAGAAAACCTGTCACTGTCACTGAATCAACCACTGCCATTGTCAACATGTACCAATAACCTGTAACAACCTGTACCAATCAAGATGCACCAAACAACCTGTACCAATAACCTGAACCAACATGCACCATGCATCAACTATGCATCAACCTTGACTCATCAAGATGTACTAACATCATCAACTATACACCTCATGTATGTGCCAACTCATCAACTATACACCTCATGTATGTGCCAACTCATCAACTATACACCTCATGTATGTGCCAACTCATCACCTACTTGTCTCAACCATGTACCCAACATGTACCTCAACCATATACCAAAGACATACACCAATATAATCATCAAAAGTTATCTAACAATTCATCACTCTATCCATAAACTAAGTACCATAAACCCTTACATCAAACCATGTGCCACAACCTCACTGTTATGTAGCCTCAATCTAAACCAACAATTTCAACAACACATCACAACCAAAAGACCAATACTTATATGCCAAATACCAACAACAAAATACCAACTATATCCCTCAACAAATATGATATATGCAACAATACTAAACATCCAATACCATCTCAAGAGCTAAACCCTAGCTCACAAAACATACCTCAGATAAGATGTGCCATATCTCTCATAAATAGACCCCAACCATGTTGCTACCACAATTTTTCTGTCGCGATTTTTCTGCCGCACTTTTTCTGCCGTGATTTTTTTTCCACACTTTTTTTGCCGCACTTTTTCTACCGCGATTTTTCTGCTGCACTTTTTCTACCGCGATTTTTCTATCGCACTTTTCCTGTCGCACTTTTTCTACCATGATTTTTCTGCAATGATTTTTCTGTCACACTTTTTCTGCCGCAATTTTCCTGCCGCTCTTTTCTTGCCGCACTTTTTCTGCTGCAAAGTTTCTCTATCAATAATACCTACCCAAATAACCTTTCACAAAAATAGACATTCAATGATATTCAAGTGTGATTAAAATGAGATATCCTTGCCTCTTATTTATACTTTCATGTAGCATCTGATTTTCCTTATTTTAGGGAGTTGTCCATTAACTTTATTATTTAAGCAATTTCTTTTGCAAACACTTTGACTTTTTGGGGCTTCTAGATAACTCATTAGGGTTCTTCAACTTCATATGGCTATAACTCTCTAACTGTGAGGATTTATGTGACGTTCCACATACCACTAGAAATGGCATGACAAGAACTATCCATCTAGCATAGTTTAACTGAAAAATTCACTGACCTTCATTTCCTTATTCCATAATTAAGCATGGGTTCTCTAACCATACTTCTAGGATAACTCAATCCGCAAAGCGTCTTCCCATGAGGGATTTCACCATAAGGGGACCACTTTGGAGTCCATTCATTTGTAATTCTTATCAACCATGACAAGACAATAATGAGTCATCTTTACATCAAACAAACTTGGGTCCATTACCCAAAACTTTGTGCTACTGGGATTTCTTCAAGGGTTGATATCAATGACAACCAACCTTAATAAAAAATATCCCCCTTTGGCATTGATGGAAACACTCTGATGCAATACTGAAATCATATCACTCATGCTCCCCCTCGAACCATGCCTTTGTCCTCTGCATCTATTTGACCATTGTTCCCCCTGGAACCATGCCTCTGTCTTATGCATCTGATAAATCTCTCCCCCTTTGTCATCAATGGAAAATATATCTTTCCATCCGAGGTTTCTCCCCCTGACTGAACTATCCTCTTTATGGTGCTTCCTCATGTACATATAAGACATATAAGATAAGCATTCAAAAGAATTCATTTTGGAGTAGAAATAACTCTGAGTCTCTGACGAAGATACTTAAAGGCTTCCCGTGGAAATTGTTTTATAAAGATGTCTGCCACTTCTTCTTTTGTGCCCACATACTCAACTCTAATGTTCTTTTTTGCAACCTGTTCCCGTAGAAAGTGATACTTGATTGGAATGTGCGTTGTCTTGGAGTGCATCACCGGGTTATTTGAGATATTGATGGCACTTGTATTATCACAATAGATTGGAATGGGATCATCATACTCAACCTGTATATCTGTCAATGTTTGTTTCATCCAAAGAACCTATGTACAATATGATGTTGTTGCAATATACACTACCTCGGTTGTAGATAAATATACTGATGATTGTTTCTTGCTTAGCCATGATACTAAACACTCACTTAAGTAGAAAATTGCTCCATTGGTGCTTCGTCGATCATCAATAAAACCTGCCCAATCTACATCTGTGTAGGCAATAAGTGATATATCCTTTCCTTTTGGATACCATAATCCAAAATCTTTTGTTTCTTTCAGATATCTGAAAATCCTCTTCACTGCTAATACATGTGATTCCTTTGGTACTGCTTGAAATCGTGCCACTTGCCCAACTTCCTACATTACATATGGTATGGATGCTATCACATATAGTAAGCTACCAATCATTGACCTGTATTGCCTTTGAACTGTAGACTTTGAATCATCATCTTTGCTTAACTTGCAACTGGTTTGGATGGGAGTGATAACTCGTTTGCAATCTTCCATTACGAACCTCTTTAGCATTTCTCTGATATACTTGGTTTGAGAAATAAAAATTTCTTGGTGGCTTTGATGTATCTAAAGTCCCATAAAGAAGGGTAGTTCTCCAAGTAATGACATTTCAAATTCATTCTACATATCTTTTGCAAATTTCTGGATTAACCTGTCATCATCACTACCAAAAATAATATCATCAACATAAACTTCAATTAATAGAATACTATATTGACTTACCTTGATGTAGAGGTTGATGTCTGCACTTCCTTTTCTGAACCCTGCCTTTTGTAGATATTTATCCAGTCTAGAGTACAGTGCTCTAGGAGCCTGTTTTAGACCATACAAGGTCTTCTTTAATTTACACACATAATATACGTTCTCTGACAACTGAAATCCTTCTGGTTGTTCAATGTAGAATTCTTCTTCAAGTTCCCCATTCAAAAAAGATGATTTTACGTCCATCTGATACACTTTAATATTTTTGGAGCATGCATAAGCTAAAATAAATTAGATTGCTTCCATTCTGGCAACTGGGGAAAATGTCTCTTCAAAGTCGATTCCTTCAACCTCTGTATATCCTTTACATACCAATCTAGCTTTGTTCCTTATAACTTGTCCATCTTCATTCAATTTATTCTTGTATACCCACTTTGTGTCGATCACATTCTTATACTTTGGTCTTGGAACCAATTCCAAAGTATCATTTTTCTCTATTTGATCCAATTCTTCATCCATGGCCTTATTCCAAAATTCATCCTTGCTGACCTCTTCAAAACAGGTTAGTTCAATTGTAGATGAGAGTGCTAGGTGTGTTTGTTCTGGTGAATAGATTCTTCTTCTAGTCTCAACTCCTGCATCTTTGTTTTCGATAATCTGATCTGAAGGATGATTCTTTTGTACTCATCTGCTAGGTGTCTTTGGAGGCACTTGTTGACCTTTCTCTTCTGCTTCTGTCGGATATTCTTCATCTTCCCCTTCTACTTCCTTTTCATATTCTTCTTCGTAAAGTTTTTCCATTGATTCATTTTCTTCTTCCTTTAATTATTGTATACCTGTTTCATCAATTGTTATGTTGATGCTTTCCACAACTTTGTTCAATCTCATGTTGTAACACTTGTATGCTTTACTTGTAATTGAGTAACCAACAAGTACTCATTTTTCCACATGAGATTCAAACTTTCCCATTCTTCCATCTTCTCTTTTGATGTAGCATTTTCTCCCAAAAACTCTGAAGTGATTCACATTTGTTGGTCTTCCTTTCCATAGCTCGTAGGGAGTTTTGCCAGTGTTGTTTATTAGCATTACTTTGTTTTGAATGTGAACTCTTGTATGCACTACCTGTGTTAAAAAAAAATCTGTCAATTTGTAATCCATTAGCATTGTTCGAGCCATTTCCTATACTGTCATGTTCTTTCTTTCAACAAATCCATTCTGTTGAGGTGTCCTAGCAACATAGAATTGATTTTTTATTCCATGACTGCTGCACTAGTCCATAAATTCCTTTGAAGTGAACTCTCCTCCATTATCAGATATCAAGAATTTGATTTTTGAATTCATTTCATTTTCAACCATTTCCTTGTAGATCTTGAAGTTTTCAAAAGCTTCTAACTTATTCTTGAGAAAAGAAACTGTAGTCATTCTTGTATAATCATCAATTAATAACATAAAATATTACTCACCTTTTAAACCCTTTGTTGTAGTTGGTCCAACTAGATCAATATGCACAATTTCCAGTGGTCTTGTCGTTGAATATTCCTTTGATTTGAATTTTGTCTTTGTTTTCTTTCCTTGTTGACAATGCTTGCATAAAGTGTTGGTTGGTTTAGTGATCTGGGGCATTTCTCTAACTGCTTATCTTTTACTGACTTTGACAAGGTTATCAAAATGTATGTGACCCATTCTTCTGTGCCATAGCCAACTTTCATCTTCCTTTCCTAGACAACACTTTTCATTTCCAATTTCACTTAACACATATATGTTGCTTGAAGTTCTCGCAACTGTAGCAATCAATTTTCCTAAACCTTCTTTTCTTATCTCACACTTTTGTGAATCAAAAGTAAATTTATGACCTTGGTCACACATTTGACTCACACTTAGAAGATTATGTTTCATATCTTCTACTAGTAGAACATTTTTTTCCTTTGTATTCTTGTTCTCAATTCTGACTGTGACTTTTCCGATGATTTTAGTTGAATCGTCATTTTTGAAGGAGACTGATCCATCTCTTTCCTTTCTTAAAGTAAGAAACCTGTCTCTATCACCTGTCGTGTTTTGAACAATCACTATCAACATACCAACCACATTTCTTCCGCTTAGCTTATAGAGTGAGTGTGCATTCTTCATTGCTATACTGATTCTACTTTCTTATCCATGTCCTTTTCTGAGATTCTTGTCTGTGACTGTTTTTATTTTGTTACAGTTCTCTAGGAGGTTCTGTCATTTTGCAATCTTTGTCCATGTGTCCAAAGTTGTTACATTTGTAACGTTCCACTTCAATGCTCAAGGATTCAAACATGTTGTAACTTCTTCTCTGTTTTTCACTAGGCCTTCTTGGATAACCCTTTTGTGTATGAATTTCAAAGTTATTTATGTTCCTATTGTTAGTTCTGCAATTCACAGCTTTATGTCCAAAATTATTACATGCATAACATAAACCAAAAAACATAGTTTGATACATGGGAGTTGAAGATCTTCTGAAAGGAGGTTCTCTTATGAATTCTTGTTCTTCCTAAGGCCTATCTATTGGTTGGTGATTATGAAATATGAATATTCTCGGTGGAGGAGTGTCCCTGTAATCTTCCTATCCCCTTTGATTGTTTCTGCATAAATATTTGGATATGTTTCTTGCTCTGTTTTTTTGGAGCTTGATCCATTTTCTGTCTGATTGTATCCAAGTTTGGACTTATCATGGTGAGGTTTTTTACTGATGATAATGTCATCCAAAACTTTTGATATTTTATTCATATTTTTCTTTTGAAGATCCTTTCTTAATGTGACATTCTCTGCTTCCAAATTTCCAATGATCCTGCCTTTTTCTTTTAGTTGTTCTTTGAGTGTTTCTTCAATTCTTTTATCTTCTTCTATTTGAACCTTCAAATTTGTGATCATTTGTTATAGTTCTTGAGTGTCTTCTTTCTTGTCTAGTTTCGCTTGTAGTTTCTTGTTTTTCCTCTTTTCTCTTCTGAAAACCTCCTATGACACACATGAATTCTTCTCGGTAGTCAACTTCTACCTCTTCATATTCTTCTTTGGCTTCTTCATATTCTTCTTTGGAGTCTTATTTATCAGAGTCTTCTACTTCCATGAATATAAATCTTTCTGTCTCACTATCACTGACTTCATCTTCATCTGATGATGAGATGTTTTCTTTGGTGCACAAGCTTTTCTTGAAAACTTTCTTTGTGGTTCTTTTTCCTTTATATGTTTGTTTTCTATTTGAGTAACCTTCATCATTTCTCTTTTTATCATGAGGACATTTGCTAGAAAAATGACCAATACCATCACAATTAAAACAAATCAAAGGAAACTTACCCTTATACATTTCGTTGGTTCCCTTGTTCAATCTTTTGACAAAGTTGGCCACTTCTTCATCTTCTTCTAAGACGTCACTGCTGCTGCTAAGTTCTTTTTCTTTTTTCTTTGAATTTTTGGATGCTTTGAAGGTTGCTTCTTTTGTATCTGGATCTTCCTGTTCGGTTCTCATTTCATATGCTGTGAAGATTCCATGTAATTTTCCCATGCTTATTGAGTTCATATCTGCTCTTTCTTCTAGTGCGGATATTTTAGGGTCAAATCTCATAGGAAGAGATCTTAGTACCTTTTGAGCAATTACAGATTCTTCAATTTCTTCTCCCAATCCTATGATTGCATTTATTGTTTCATCAACTCATAAAAAGTAAGTTGCAATATTCTGAATTTCCTTCATCTTAATTTGTTAGAATGGACCTTTATAAGTTTGAAGGTTTGCTGTACTTTTTCTGCCGCACTTTTTCTACCACGATTTTTCTGCCATGATTTTTCTTTCGCACTTTTTCTGCTGCATTTTTTCTGCCACAGTTTTCTTGCCGCACTTTTTCTGCTACAAATTTTCTCTATCAATAATACTTGCCCAAATAACCTTTCACAGAAATAGATATTCAATGATATTCAAGTGTGATTAAAATGAGAGAGCCTTGCCTCTTATTTATACTTTCATGCAACATCACAATTTCCTTATTTTAGGGAGTTCTCCATTAACTTTATTATTTAAACAATTTCTTTTGTAAACACTTTGATTTTTTGGGGCTAGTAGATGACTCATGAGGGTTCTTCAACTTCATATGGCCATAAATCTCTAACCGCGAGGAGTTATGTGACATTCCACATACCACTAGAAATGGCATGATAAGAACTATCCATATAGGATATTTTCACTGACCTTCATCTCATTATTCCACAATTAAGCATGGGTTGTCTAACCATGCTTCTAGGATAACTCAATCCGCAAAGCGTCTTCCCATGAGGGCTTTCACCATAAGAGGACCACTTTGGAGTTCATCCATTTGTACTTATTATCAACCATAAAAAGAAAATAATGAGTCATATTTATATCAAACAAACTTGGGTCCATTACTCAAACCTTTGTGCTACCAGGATTTCTTCAATGGTTGACATCAATGACAACCAACCTTAATCAACAACATCTCCTATTCCAGCTTCCCTTG
This sequence comes from Picea engelmannii, assembly GCA_009831015.1. Classification (NCBI taxonomy): domain Eukaryota; kingdom Viridiplantae; phylum Streptophyta; class Pinopsida; order Pinales; family Pinaceae; genus Picea; species Picea engelmannii. Next base: position 743,865 of record ML783089.1, on the reverse strand, counting down.
GATCATTTTCATTTTTCTTAAAAATTTCTCTTACAGTGCTCATAATACAAAATAGATGGCTCCAATGGCTTCAGAATGTCGTTTGGCCAAACAATGAAGAAGTTATACCTCTTGGAAGTTTTCCCCTTCAAGTTTGTTGTACCTGCTCGCCAAAACACACCTGTAAATGACCAACCTGGCTCCCACAACATTCCTAGGCCTAAAACCTAGCACCCAATCACACTCTAAAAATCGGGGCAATCTTTCGAACAATTAATGGGATTAGCGCCCCCTTGGGTGGAGGTGTTGGTCGCATGGGGGTCATGTGGCCACGTCCCAACGCCTTTCTCACCCCCACATGGCTAAACGGTTACATATATCCACGCCATTGGTCACGTGGAGTGGCCATGTGGCCAAAGATCCACACCTTCTGTGCTAAACTCCAAGTGTAACCATTTGCATGCCAAGGTTTAATGGACAGTCGTATGGTGGTATGTAAAACAAGGTTGGAACCGGGGGTTATACCAAAACAAACAAAAGTCTGCGCACCCATGTAATGTGGTTATATGCTATGGACATATGTGTATTCTCCAGGGACTACACCATAGAAAGGTCTGCACCAAATTTTAAATGTGTGGACATGTGGTAGGTGTTAAGAACCGCGGGTTGGGGCTTAGGCACCACCCCTTTACTCTGCCAAACAAACAATAGTGGCAATTTAACTATTTAATTTAGAACATATGGGTTAAGTAACTCCATGGGAGGGATGGTATCCCAACCCTACCAAATCTTTACCCTCACTCGAATTTCGCGGGTTCAAATCCTATGGAGTCATAAACGTTTACCACTGCAAACCAATGGAGGGGTGCCACGTGGCAACCCACGACTCGACCACGTGGCACCATACCACTTGCCAACTAAAATGACACTTGTCACAATATGATTCACCCACTTCTTCCATTGAGATTTCTGAGTTAACATTCTATCTCATCTTCCACGTCATTGTATGGTTGTACGACATGTATGGTCAACTTCCACATCATCACTGTACAGATTGCACAACCAACAAAATTTTGCTTGTATGGAAAAATGAACAAAACATGATATATTTCTCATATGATGTCTGTTTGAGATCGTTCAAGTTGTGTTGGGTTCATGACGATGAGGCCTACGCACATGTATTTTTTGAAGGGATTCTGAGCACTTTGAGTTTTGAGAAAAATTTGATCCCCTGGATCATGGAACCAATACGTATCCTGGACCAAAAAACCAAAGTTCTCAAGTGTAAATCCATTAGCTTGGTAAAGGTACAATGGACCCATTATGGTCCTAAATAAGCAACTACATGGGAGCATGAAGAATCCACGCAGGAAACATACCTGCAATGTTTTGAAAATTTTGAAGAAAATTGAATGTACATTTGTACATAAATGAATGAAGTCTCCATTCAGGGATGATTTTAAGGATGAAAATTTATTTTAAAATATAGAAACCTTGGCGAATCTTACTAATCCTTCATATGTCAACTATAAATGTTTGGCGATAGTTTTGTAAAAATATTCAAATTTCTAAGTATTTTATATAGTTTTTATAAAATTTTGGCTATTTTTAA
>ML783089.1:714766-737364 GCA_009831015.1 Picea engelmannii | reverse complement strand
GTCAAAGTGGTTTAAGAGATTTTAAAAGGTAAATAATAAAGTGAAGTGATGAGTGTACTATAATTCAAAGTGAATACAAAATAAATTAATTCAATAATAAATTTAATGGAGAAATTAGAAGTGGGTTAACCCTAAAATAAGGATAGTGGGCAAAGTGACCTAGAAGATGTTTTTAAGGAAGCTACTTGAAGAGTATAAATAAGAGGCAAGGCTCTCTCATTTAAGAAAAACTTGACCATATTGAATACCTATAGGTGTCTGAGGTAACCAAAGGATATCTAAGCCAAATGTCTGAGGAAAGTGAAGAAAATAAGGCCAGAATTCAAGGAACGAAAAATTCTTTTGATGATGCTTTCTAAGGTATGTTGTTTTCAGTTCATCTCACCATTTTCACAATAATTTTTTTTTTCTAGAATGATTCAGACCGTGAAATTTCTATTCCATTGATGAAACATATCCAATTATATGTGGTAAAAAATTCATCTTGTGGGTCGTTGTATTTTTGGAGTTACACTCCGTGGAAAATAGGGTTTGTGGCTAGTCCTGAAACTAGTCAAAAACAGGTGTTTCAGGTAAAAATGTCATAACTTCTTCATAACAGATCCAATTTTAGTAAGACAAAATGAGTTGGTTATAGTATAGTATTTAGTATTCTATGTAACATTTTCATATCGATTCAACAAATATTCCGTGTGGGGCACACTCTACAAGGTCACTCTCTAGAATAAGCCAGAATTTAGTAAGGTGTGCCATTGTTTCCATAACTCCTTTTATGAGAGGTTCCAAGTAGTGAAACCTGGAGGAAATGCATAAAACACACTGAAGAAAATTTTGTATCAGTTTCAGATCTTTATTCATTACAGGTACAAAGTTATGATTATTTCAATTTAGGGTTGTTGACTAATCCAAAACTAGTCTTGTGAGACTAAAGAAACGTTTGATGAAAATGATAGTCTCTTGTTGTTAAAGTTAAAGAAGGTTTGTAGGTATGTGATCATATACACCAGGTCTATTACAGAGTTACAAATCATATTTGGATGATGAAATTGATGAGGGATTTTGGTTGAGGTACAAGTTGGGTACATGGTTGAGACATGCAGTTGATGAGTTGGCACATACATGAGGTGTATAGTTGATGATGTTGGTACATATTGATGAGTCATATTTTATGAGTACTTGACACATGATTGGTACATAATTGGTACATGGTTGGTTGCACTTGTTTATGGTACAGGTTTATTACAGATTGTTTGGTACAGGTTGGTGCATGGTTGATGCACTTGTTTATGGTACAGGTTGATTATAGGTTGAGGTACAGGTTGGTGCATGGTTCAGGTTATTGGTACAGGTTGTTTGGTACAGGTTGATTGGTACAATTTTACAATGATAGATCTCACAATGATAGTGTGACAATGGTTCCATCATTCTACTTCTACTTCAGGGTGGTTGGACAAGGCAAGGACAGGTGGTTGTAGCCACCTTCCAGTTGTAGATGAAGAACATAAGGGGTTGTAGCCTCCTTCTGGTTGTAGCTAGAGAATTGGGGAGTTGGAGATTCCCTCAGGTTGTAGCTTGAGAAACTAGGGGGTTGGAGTCTCCTTCCAGTTGCAGCTGGAAAACAAAGGAATTTAGTGCTTCCAATGAATGTAATTCTTCAAGACATATAAGATAAAACATTCCATGGTTTTCTCCCGATTTGGGTTTCCATGTAAAACACTGGTGTACTGTGTATGTGTGTGATTGTTCATTTCTTATTGCTCATTATTGGATAATAATTATATATTGATATAACACTTGGATTGTTTGGAGAAAAAAGATTATAATTATGCTATTACTGATTCACCCCCCCTCTCAGTAATCCAACAATTGGTATCAAAGCAGGTTCCTTCAGAAATAATTTTAACCACTAAAAGGTAGATCATGTTGAGTACCAACTCATATAAAAATGGAATACCACACTTTGATGGACAGAAGTATGTTTTTTTGAGCATAAGGATGAAGACATATATACAAGCACAGGGGTTTGAAATTTGACAATCAATTGTAGATGGATACACAATACCAGCAGTTCCACCAACAAATGAAAAAGAAGTGAAACTTGGTTAGAATAATTCCAAAGCTACAAATGCAATTTTGAATGATCTCAGTGAAACAATATTCACCAAAGTTGCACATTGTAAATCCGCCAAAGAGATTTGAGACAAGCTTCGAAATATTTATGAAGGAGATACAAAAGTCAAAGCAACAAAACTTCAAACTTACAGAGGTCAGTTCGAACAACTAAAAATGAAGGAAGATGAGAATATTGCAGCCTACTTCTTAAGAGTTGACGAAACAGTGAATGCAATCATAGGATTGGGAGAAGAAATCGAAGAATCTGTAATTGTTCAAAAGGTACTAAGATATCTTCCTATGAGATTCAACCCTAAGATATCATCACTAGAAGAAATATCAGATTTGAACTCAATAAGCATAGACGAACTACATGGAATCTTCACAGCATATGAAATGAGAACTGAATAGGAAAATCCAGATGTAAAAGAAGCAGCCTTCAAAGCATTCAAAAGATCAAAGCAAGAGAAAAAGGAACAAGAAGAATATAACAGAAGAAACGACGTCTCAAAAGATGATGAATAAGTGACCAACTTCGTCAAAAGACTAAACAAGAGAACCAATGGTAGGTATAGATGTAAGTTTCCTTTAATTTGTTTTAATTGTGATGGTATTGGTCATTTTGCTAACAAATGTCCTCATAAGAAAAAGAGAAATGATGAAGGTTACTCAAAAGGCAAACACACATATAAAGGAAAATTAACTACAAAGAAAGATTTCAAGAAAAACTTATGCATCAAAAAAGACATCTCATAATTAGATGAAGATGAAATTAGTGACAGTGAGACATGAAGAGTTCTATTCATGGCAGTAAAAGATTCTAACAAAGAAGACTCCGAAGAAGAACATGAAGAAGCTGAAGAAGGATATGAAGAAGTTGAAGATGAAATTGAAGAGGCAGAAGTTGACTATCGAGAAAAATTAATGTGTGCCATAGAAGTTATCAGAAGAGAAAATAAGAAAAACAAGAAACTACAAGAAGAACTAGACAAGAAAAAGGAGACTCGAGAACTAGAACAAATGATCATAAGATCGAAGGTTCAAATAGAAGAAGATAAAAGAATTGAAGAAGCACTCAAAGAACAACTAGAAGAAAATGACAAGATTATTGGAAACTTGGAAGCAGATATTGTCACACTAAGAAAGGATATTCAAAAGAAAAATATGCAGAATAGCTCAAAAGTTTTGGATGACATTATCAGCAGTCAAAAATCTCATCTTGACAAGTCTGGACTTGGATACAATCAGACAGAAAATGGATCAAGCTCCAAAACAACAGAGCAAGAAACACATCCAAAAAGCTATGCAGAAACAACAAAAGGGGATACGAAGATGTACACAAAAGATTACAAGGACACTCCTCCACCGAGAAGATCCATATTTTAGAATCAACAATAGACAGATAGGCCTCAAGAAGAAGAAGGATTCATAAGAGCACCTTCTTTCAGAAGATCTTCAACTCCCAGCTATCAAAATATATGTTTTGGTTTAGGTTATGCATGTAATAATTTTGGACATAAAGCTGCGAATTGCAGATCTAACAACAGGAACAATAACAACTTTGAGTGTCATACACAAAGGGGTTACTCAAGAAGACCTAGTGAAACACAAATAAGAAGTTACAACAGGTTTGAATCTTTGAGCACTGAAGTGGAATGTTACAAATGTAACAATTTTGAACACGTTGCCAAAAATTGCAGAATGACAGTCCCTCCTAAAGAACCTCAGCAAAATAACAACAGTCACAGACAAGAACCTCAAAAAACGACATGGATAAGAAAGCAAGAACAATATAGCAATGAATAATGCACAGTCACTCTGCAAGCTAAGCAAAATAAACATGGTTGATATGTTGACAGTGGGTGTTCAAAACATATGACAGATGATAGAGACAAATTTCTTACATTGCGAAAGGAAATAAATGGACCAGTCTCCTTCGGAAATGATAATTCAGCCAAAATCATTGGAGAAGGCACAGTCTGAATTGGGAACAAGAATAAAAAGGCACAAAATGTTCTACTAGTAGAATATATGAAACATAATCTTCTAAGTGTGAGTCAAATGTGTGATAAAGGTCATAAAGTTACTTTCAATTCACAAAAGTGTGAGATAAGAAGAGAAGGTTCAGGGAAATTGGTCGGTACAGCTGCAAGAACTTCAAACAACATATATGTGTTAAGTGAAATTGGAAATGAAAAGTGTTGTCTAGGAAAGGAAGATGAAATTTGGTTATGGCACAGAAGAATGGGTCACATGCATTTTGATAACCTTGTCAAAGTCAAAAAAAGAGAAGAAGTCAGAGAAATGCCCCAGATCACAAAACCAACCAACACTTTATGCAAGCATTGTCAACAAGGAAAGCAAACAAAGACCAGTTTCAAATCAAAGGACTATTCAACAACAAGACCACTGGAAATTGTGCATATTGATCTAGTTGGACCAACTACAACAAATGGCTTAAAATGTGAGAGATACTTTATGTTATTAGTTTATGATTATACAAGAATGACTACAGTTTTTTTTCTCAAGAACAAGTCAGAAGCTTTTGAAAACTTCAATATCTACAAGGAAATGGTTGAAAATGAGATGGATTCAAGAATCAAATGCTTGAGATCTGATAATGGAGGAGAGTTCACTTCAAAAGAATTTATGGACTACTGCAACAGTCATGGAATAAAAAGACAATTCTCCGTTGCTAGGACACCTCAACATAATCAAGTTGTTGAAAGAAAGCACATGACAGTATAGGAAATGGCTCGAACAATGCTAATGGATGCCAAATTGACACATATATTTTGGACACAATCAGTGCATAAAACAATTCACATTCAAAACAAAGTAATTCTCAGAAACAACACTAATAAAACTACCTACGAGCTATGGAAAGGAAGACCAACAAATGTGAAGCACTTCAGAGTTTTTGGAAGCAAATGCTACATCAAAAGAGAAGATGGAAGAATGAGAAAGTTTGAATCTCATGTGGACAAATGAGTACTTGTTGGTTACTCAAGTGTAGGGAAATCATACAAGTGTTACAATCTAAGATTGAACAAAATTGTGGAAAGCATCAACGTAACAATTGATGAAACAGGCAGACCAGAATCAAAGGAAGAATAAACAAATCAATGGAACAACTTTTCAAAGAAGAACAAGAAGAAGATGAAGTAGAAGAGGAATATGAAGAGAATTTGACAGAAACATAAGAGAAAGTTTAGCAAGTATCTCCAAAGACACCTAGAAAACAAGTACAGAAGAATCATCCTTCAGATCAAATTATTGGAAACAAAGATGCAGGAGTTGAGATTAGAAGAAAAATCTGTTCACTAGAACAAACACACCTAGCACTCTTATCTACAATTGAACCAAACTATTTTCAAGAAGCCAACAAGGATGAATTTTGGAATAAGGCCATGAATGAAGAATTGGATCAAATGGAGAAAAATTACACTTGGGAACTGGTTCCAAGACCAAAGAATAAGAATGTGATCGACACAAAATGGGTTTTTAGGAATAAATTAAATGAATATGGCCAAGTTACAAGGAACAAAGCTAGATTGGTATGTAAAGGATATGCACATATTGAAGGAATCGACTTTGAAGAGACATTTGCCCCAATTGCCAGAATGGAAACAATCTGGTTTCTTTTAGCCTATGCATGCTCCAAAAATATTAAAGTATATTAGCTAGAGGTAAAATCATCTTTTCTGAATGGGGAACTTGAAGAAGAAGTCTACATTGAACAACCAGAAGGATTTCATTTGTCAGAGAACACATATTATGTGTGTAAATTAAAGAAGGCCTTGTATGGTCTAAAACAAACTCCTAGATCATGGTACTCTAGACTGGATAAGTATCTGCAGCAGGTAGGGTTCAGAAAAGGAAGTGCAGACAACAACCTTTACATCAAGCTAAGTGAAGGTAATATTTTATTAATTGAAGTTTGTGTTGATGATATTATTTTTGGTAGTGATGATGACAGGTTAAGCCAAAAATTTGCAAAATATATGCAGAATGAATTTGAAATGTCGTTACTTGGAGAACTATCCTTCTTTTTGGGACTTCAGATACGTCAAAGCAACCAAGGAATCTTTATTTCTCAAACCAAGTATATCAGAGAAATGCTAAAGAGGTTCAGAATGGAATATTGCAAACCAATTATCACTCCCATGCAAACCAGTTGCAAGTTGAGAAAAGATGATGATTCGAAGTCTACAGATTAGAGGCAATACAGGTCGATGATTGGAAGCCTACTATATGTGACAACATCCAGACCAGATGTAATGCAGGCAGTTGGATAGGTGGCACAATTTCAAGAAGCACCAAAGGAGTCACATGTGTTAGCAGTGAAGAGGATTTTCAAATATCTCAAAGGAACATAAGAGTTTGGATTATGGTATCCAAAAGGAAATGATCTATCACTTATTGCCTACACAGATTTAGATTGGGCAGGTTGTATTGATGACCGATGAAGCACCAGTGGAGAAACATTCTACTTGGGTGAGTGTTTAGTATCATGGCTAAGCAAGAAACAATCATCAGTATCTTTATCTACAGCCGAGGTAGAGTATATTGTAGAAACATCATGTTGTACACAGGTTCTTTGGATGAAACAAACTCTAACAGATATACAGGTTGAGTATGATGAGCCCATTCCAATCTATTGTAATAATACAAGCGCTATTAGTATCTCGAAGAACCCGGTGATGCACTCCAAGACGAAGCACATTCCAATAAAGTATCACTTTCTACGAGAGCAGGTTGCCGAAAAGAACATCAGAGTTGAGTATGCGGGCACAAAAGAACAAGTGGCATACATCTTCACAAAACCACTTCCACGGGAATCCTTTGAATATCTTCGCTAGAGACTTGGAGTTATTTCTACTCCAAAATGAATTCTTTTTTAATGCTTATCTTATATGTCTTAGATTTACACGAGGAAGCACCTTAAGAGGACAATTCAGTCAGGGGGAGAAACCCCGGATGGAAAGATACCTTTTCCATTGATGAAAAAGGGGGAGAGATTTATTAGATGCAGAGGATAGAGGCATGGTTCTAGGGGGATCATGAGTGATATGATTTAAGTATTGCATAAAAGTGTTGCCATCAATGCCAAAGGGGGAGATTGTTGATTAAGGTTGGTTGTCATTGATGTCAATCCTTGAAGAAAGCCCCGTAGCACAAAGGTTTGGGTAATGGACCCAATATTGTTTGATGTAAATATGACTCGTTATTTTCTTATCATGGTTGATAATAAGTATAAATGGATGAACTCCAAATTGGTCCCCTTATGGTGAAATCCCTCACAGGAAGACGCTTTGCGGATTGAGTTATCCTAGAAGTATGGTCAGAGAACCCATGCTTATTTGTGTAACAATGATATGAACTCCAGTGAATTTGTTAGTGAAACTATCCTATATGGATAGTTCTTATCATTCAATTTCTGGTCGTATGCGGAACGTCACATAACTCCTCACGGTTAGAGAGTTATGGCCATGAGAAGTTGGAGAACCTAGGTTTGGGTAATGGACCCAAGTTTGTTTGATGGATAATGGTATGAGTTTTGATACATTTTTAGGTAATAATATTCTATATGGATAGTAAATGTCATTCAATTTTTGGTGGTATGTGGACCATCACATAACTCCTCACGGTTTGAGAATTATGGCCTTACGAAGTTGGAGGACCCTCATATGTCATCTAGAAGCCCCAAAAGGTCAAAGTAGTCAAAGTGGTTTAAGAGGATTTAAAAGGTAAATAATAAAGTGAAGTGATGAGTGTACTATAATTCAAAGTGCATACAAAATAAATTAATTCAATAATAAATTTAATGGAGAAATTAGAAGTGGGTTAACTCTAAAATAAGGAAAGTGGGCAAAGCGATCTAGAAGATGTTTTTAAGGAAGCTACTTGGAGAGTATAAATAAGAGGCAATGCTCTCTCATTTAAGACAAACTTGAGAATATTGAATACCTATATGTTTCTGAGGTAACCAAAGGATATCTAAGCTGAATTTATGAGGAAAGTGAAGAAAAGAAGGTCAGAATTCAAGGAAGGATAAATTCTTTTGATGATGCTTTCTAAGGTATGTTTTTTTCAGGTCATCTCACCATTTTCGCAATAATTTTTTTCTAGAATGATTCAGACCGTACAATTGCTATGAAATTGAGGAAACATATCCAAGTATCTGTGATAAAACATTCAGCTTGTGGTTTTTTGTATTTTTGGAGTTACACTTCGTGGAAAATAGGGTTTGTGGCTAGTCTTGAAACTAGTCAAAAACAAGTGTTTCAGGTAAAAACATCATAAATTCTTCATAACAGATTCAAATTCAGTAAGACCAAATGTGTTGGTTATAGTATAATCTGTAGTATTATGTGTAATAGTTTCAGATCTATTCATCAAATATTCCATGCAGGGAACGCTCTACAAGTTCGCTCTCTAGAATAATCAAGAATTCAACAAGGTGTGCCATTTTTTCCATAACTCCTTTTATGAGAGGTTCCAAGTAGTGAAACCTCGACGAATTGCATAAAACAAACTATATAACATTCTGTATTAGTTTCTGATCTTTATTCATTATAGGTACAAAGTTATTATTATTTCAAGTTAGGGTTGTTGACTAATCCAAAACTAGTTTTGTGAGACTAAAGAAACGTTTGATGAAAATGCTAGTCTCTTGTTGTTAAAGTTAAGGAATGTTTGCAGGTATGTGATCATATACACCAGTTCTATTATAGAGTTACAAATCATATTTGGATGATAAAATTGATGAGGGATTTTGGTTGAGGGACAAGTTGGGTACATGGTTGAGACAAGTGGTTGATGAGTTGGCACATACATGAGGCGTATAGTTGATGATGTTGGCACATATTGATGAGTCATAGTTGATGAGTACTTGACACATGATTGGTACATACTTGATAAATGGTTGGTTGCACTTGTTTATGGTACAAGTTTATTACAGATTGTTTGGTACAGGTTGGTGCATGGTTGATGCACTTGTTTATGGTACAGGTTGATTACAGGTTGATGCATGGTTCAGGTTATTGGTACACGTTGTTTTGTACAAGTTTACAACAATATATCTCACAGTGATAGTGTGATAGAGGTTCCATCATTCTAGTTCTACTTCAGGGCGGTTGGACGGGGCAAGGACATGTGGTTGTAGCTGAAGAACATAGGGGGTTGTAACCTCCTTTTGGTTGTAGCTATAGAATTGGGTAGTTGGATCTTCCCTCAGGTTGTAGCCTAAGAAATTAGGGGGTTGGAGCCTCCTTCCATTTGCAGCTAAAAAACAAAGGAATTTGGTGCTTCTAATGAATGTGATTCTTCAAGACATATAAGATAAAGAATTCTGTGATTTTCTCCCGATTTGGGTTTCCACGTAAAACACTGGTGTACTATGTATGTGTGTGATTGTTCATTTCTTATTGCTCATTATTGGATAATAATTCTACATTGATATAACACTTGTATTTTTTGAAGAAAAAAGGATTATAATTACCCTATTACTCATTCACCCCCCCCTCTCAGTAATCCAACTTCAATATTACTTATTCCACTGAGTTGACTTGTCTTTCAGGGTTTTCACACATCATTTTAGGTTTTCTCTTGCTTCCAGAATATTCTATTCTAGTCAAAGTTTTATCCATGGAGGTTAATACCTCCCGCAGCTACCAAAACATCAACACTCCCTCTTAGCTAGGGGGGTATTTAACCATTATGTTCCCTTATGATATTCATAGCCTTTCTCTCTATGCCATGATCCTATCATCATGGTTAAGTAGACCATGCTACTGGTATCATCATTATGTCACACATGGCTACACCCAAGTGGACCTGTCAATATCATATGGGGGCCACAAACCACTAGAGAACACTAGAGCTACACCTTGTAGTGTGTGTCACCATCATCGTCATGGGATACACCCACATGATGTGCTCACCCATGGCTACACCCATGTCATGAGTATCATCATTATCCATCCATCTCACATGGCATGGGATGGGAAAAACCTACATGGTGTTGCAGACCGATAGCATCACCAAAGCTACACATGTTATCTCATGATCACCCAGATCATATTACAAGCAACACCATCACAACCATACAAGTTCTCGACTATGCCACTAGCGTACCATAGTGTCTCATAGGTGTAGAAACAACTCAGCATACCAGACCATCTCACTAGAGTAGCCTACAACTCAACATAAATCCTACAACTTGGCATAGGGCCTACAACTTGGCATGAATCCTACAACTCAGAATGAAGCCTACAACTTGGCACAAGGCCTACAAATTGGCACAAAGCCTATAAATCGACACAAGGCATACAAATCAAAATGAAGAATACAACTCGGAACAATGCCTACAACTCAGAACGAAGCCTACAACTCGACATAAGGCCTACAACTCAACATGAATCCTACAACTCGACACAAACGACTACAAGATCATTCTTTTCAAATTATGCCATCAACTCCCTCTAACTGAGAGAATCCTTGAACCACGCTTCCATCTGTGGCATGCCCCTATGCATCATGCAAAGTGTCATGAAACCTTTCTTCTTCCTAATCACTTACTCCCTCTAAAGTTTGACTCCCTCTGAGTCCTTTCAATTGTTGCTTTCTGTGGTAACCATCTTGGAATATGTAGGATAACCTACCCAAAACAGGAACAACAAGAGAAAAAGTATTTCCAATATAATAGCATTTTATATAAGAACATATCAATTTCATGGTAATTAATTATAGAATTACCAATGTGCCCTTCTTGAGAACAAGAACAAGAAATATCTCCTAGAGGAGATGTTAGTTCATATTGCAATTAAGTACACTAAACATTTATATTAATAGTACATGCTACTAAGTATTTGTTTGTTCCTAGAATTAATAAAATCTAAAGGATTGCAATACTTAAGCAACAATAAAAATATCAAACCTGATATGCAAACCTAGATTCTGGCTATTGTTACTCTTGAGTTTCTTTTCTTCTAATACAAGTATTCTTTCCAACCCAGAGAGTGTGTTGTTCCTCTGAATGTATTAGATTTCAGATCTTTATGGCTCTATGATTGATTCTTGGACAAACATCTCTTCTCTTTCCATAGATTTAATTAGATACACAATAGTTTCTTTTTATTGTTTCTCCTACTCCATGTTCATGTGCTTGGAAGCTCCAAAAATCAAACTATTCATCCTTTCATGCCTGCTCTTCAGTATGTGGTTCCATAATTTTTCCCTTTGTTCTTTGCAAGGATGATGTTAATCCTTGTCTTCCATGCTCTACCAAGAGACCATGCTTCTGCTGCGCCACTATGATTTTATGGAGGAAGTCATGACTTTCATTGAATTTGACCTTCACCAGTATTTTGACTTTGACCAGTCAAACGTTGCTTTGACCAGTCAAATGTTGAATTTGACCAGTCAAACGTCGAATTTGACCCCAAAAATTCAAATTTGACAATTTTGATGGCTAAGGGCACCGGGAGATGTGCCAAGTTAGGGTGCACTAGGATATATAATAATTATGCTAAACACTTCACTTAAATTTCCCGAATAATTAGGATAGGGTTTGTTGCTATTGCAAGATCAGAAACCCTAGCTGCAACTACAATTGTGCTACAACGAGCTTGACAGAGAGTTGCGAATCTACCTTCTAGTGGTTGGAATATTTCGAATGTGATGTGGGCCCATAATGTAATATCCCTAAGGCCGAACCCAATTGTAAATGTAAATACAAATGTACTTAAGCTGGTGAGTTGTTTTGATATCATTTTTGTATGCACATTTCATGGCATAGTACGCACATGTAATGCACAGTAAAATGAGGAAGTGTGAACATTCTAGGATATCGCACGCAACATCTTAAGTGCACATGATGTTGAGGCCAGGGAGCCTTTGTGTATATGATATTTTTTATAGGCTGATGAGCTAGTTATTATAAGCTAGGATGCTTATGTTTTGATTAGGCCGGAGAGCCTAGATGTTAAAGGCCAGTGCGTCTGTTTTTGTACATGTCTCATATTTAATATAAAATACATCGTTGCGTGTAGACCGACCATGATAAAAGAGATGGGGGACTAAACTCCACTAGTTAGGGAAAGGGAGGGGATAAGTTAAGAAAAGGGGCTAAGCTAGGGAGCTTGAGCCAAAAAGGAATATTATATTAATATTTCTTAAATCATAAAGTATGGATAATTATTTTATCCTAAGTTCTAAAGTTGGGGAAAAGTGGGCCAAAGTAGCTCCCAACATGACAAGTGCCAATTTGGGGACATGCATACATATTGTTGGGACTTATTTCATTTTCACGCCCCCCCCCCATCATTCTTACCATCATCTTTTCCATGATTCCTTCCATCATTCATCCATGATTCCATGACCATTTTCACTCACACAGTCAGTTATCCTCAAACATTCATTTCACTATATCTGAACTGGTATCCATAGCCATTTTTTGTCAGGCCCATGGGATATTGAAGAGGCGGGTTGTTAGGCCCGTGAACAATTCTCTGGGTGAGAGAATCGTTGGGAATTGATTTTTTGAAGGTGATAAACTGTAGCTACAGGGCTCTGAGACTTCCTGTTCAGCCTGTTGCTGAAGCCCAGAAAGGAAGTGGGGCAGCCGAAGGACTGTTGAGCAGAGAAGGGGCACACTTCTTGGGGTGGGACAAGCATGTGGGGAATGAGGGACTGTAGGCTGTGAGTGGCCACTGTGACATAGTCTTTCCTATTGTCTATGAGTCTATATCCTGGTTAGGAATCCCTTTACCTGGGTGGAGTTTAGTGTCAGCTTGAGGGTGACTCACTGTTGAGAGTGATGAACAATGTGGTCTAAGGCTAGGAGGTTCATGGAAGGTTTGCACGCAGTTGGTGATATTCTTAAAAATATAAGTGTTAATTGTGTGATAAAATTACATGTTGCATTGTTATCTACGTGTTTGTTTTATGGGTTTATCATATGCGTGGTTATAACTATCTGTAGGTTTTTGGGTATTTCCTGTATACGCTGCATGTCTATGTTTACTGTTATTTCAATGTGAATTTGTGCATTTACGTAATGTATTTGTCTGTTATATTTTATATATAAAGCTTCCACGAGAGTGTTGTGTGTGTATGTTTTAAATGCATGCAGGTAGAAAAGTTTATGTGGCATAGCTCAAAATAGAAGCTGTTTATGTTACAGTATGTTCCGCAGAGAGAACATAAGTGTTCTCTGGCATAGCGTGGCCTGACCATGGGTGGCCGGGGACGTTACAAATTGGTATCGCCGGGGACGTTACAAATTGGTATCAGAGCTTCAGTTTTCAACACTGAGCCTGGATGTGCCGAGAAAGTTGAGTTGAAACAAAATGTCACAGAGGATTTATTTCGATGTGGCCAAATTTCAGTTTGTAGAACGTCCATGGTAAAAAGTAACAACAACTGGGCGAAAATGGGGAAAAGCCCCAATTTCTGTGGTTGAATTCATGAGAAAATGGAGAAATTCAACTAAGTGATGAGATATTACTGATTTAATATCTGTTCTAGCAAATTCGGACCTGGAATTGGTCGAATTTGAAGTTACAGTGAATCCATGATAGTTGGAGTGAGTTTTATAATTAAAATTCTCAATTCGTGAATTGAGTTTGGGAAAAATTCATTCCAAAAATGTCAACCCACAATGATCTGTTGTTACAGAGGTTGAGTTGGTGTTATTGGGGTGAAATTGAACAAATTTCATAGTTGCAGAATGTCTATGGTGAATTGAGAAAAATCCCCAATTTCTGCAGCAGAATTCACGAGGAATCGATGCGCATAAAGGTGAATGTGCACAGTTGGGCACACCAAAAATTCATGTGGTGCAGTGAAAATATCGGGATAGGTAAAATTCGGCACTTCATGGAAAGGTATTGGCGTCCTGATGCACATGCTAAATTTCAGTACTGCGCGGAAAAATGATAGCGTGCGGGTGCGCGCGATAAAATTTAGTACCATGTGGAAAAATATGGTGTGAGGGTGCATGTGGAAAATTTTGGTGCCGCGCAGAAAAATATTGGTTTACGGGTGTGCGCACTAAATTTAGCATTGCGCGGAGTACACACACATAAGAAGGTGTGCGTGGTGTACACACACATAATAATGGCGCACACACAATATGAGTATATGTTGTTGCGCGACAGTTTAGTATGGTGCACACAGAGTATTGATGCGCAATGGAGGCATACTAAACTTGGCATGATGTAGCGCGTAGAGTGAATTGCATGTGGAATACTGCGCACAATACAAAAATAAAAAAAACTGCTCGCAATGGGTAATAGTGAAAGAACCAAAACTGCGCGTGATAGATATTGGCGTGCGACACAAAAGTGCGCGCAAGTTATTGGCATGACAAATAAGTGATACACAATGGTTTTAAAGTGCGCAAAGCACGATTTACCTTGTGATGTTGCAGCACATGGAAAATACGGGTGCACATATTGAAATTTGTGCACGCGAAGTTGTTTGAAGGGTGAAGAACAACAGAAAACCAACGAATTTCCGTGATGTTTTATATCGTTTGAATGTTACCTTTTTGCAGCGTGTTTTTGAGGGCCTTAAGAGCATTTTTAGCAACTCAAAAACCACGAGAACAGAGTGTGCAAAGGCACACTTTGGCACACTCTGTCTCTATAGCTCGAATAAAAGATCTCAGATAGATCTTTCTAATGGTGTAAATTGTTCGTCAAACAGAGCTTTTATGAGAAAGATACAACATAAACAATGAAGGGGTAAATTATAAGACCCAACTAGCTTCATTGAGCTATAACTTTCTGCTCCAAAATCAGATTGAGGCGCAAGAGTAGTCAATGGAAAGATATTGAACCATAGAAGACAGTCCCAAATCTGAATTAAATTTATGGGCATGTTAAATATGGTTAAAAAGGAAAAGAATGTACCTGTACCATTTCAGACCAAAAACACAAATTGGCCTAGAACTTCAGCGGGCTGTAACTAGCAGCTCAGAGCACAGAAAGAGTTGAAAATTGGAAAAAGTGTCCATATTATGTATATGAAGAAACCCCATTGATATCTTAATAAAAATCCAATGGAGTAGGTGCAAAAATTCTTAATTACAACGCATATTTGCGCCAAGTTGAAAAATGAACAGAAAAATTAATGGGAAAATTTCAAAAGACCATAACTTTCTGCTCAAGACTCAGAATTGAGCATGTGAGTAGGAGTTGGAAAGGTATTGGATAGTGGAATATAATTATCCACCCAGAAAATTGATCAAGGAATTCAAATTTCCAAGAAATCAGAAGAAATAATTATGATATATATTAGTGAACTAGAATGGTTCATATTTTCATGAAATTGTTAAAACAGTCAACTTGACAAGGTTTTGTTGGATGCACATTTTATAGAGATAAAAACAACTAGATCAAGATCAAATTAGAGTCCAGAGTAATGGAAGAGGCACAAGGTAATTACAGCCAGGAAGATGAAGTTAGAGGGATGGATTTCCATTTGAGCATCGAAGGAACAAACTCCAATGGACATGGAGAAGAAAGAAATGAAAACATGAATATGGCAGAGACCATTAAAAATTTGCAGAAGGATGTATAAAGCTATAAGGATGATAATGAAAGTCTTATGAGAGCCAAGGAGTAGAATGATGAATTCAACATGAAGTTATTATAGAGCTTGAACATAATAGAAAATAAATTGGATAAGGAGAGTGGCTCAAACAAATCAGGAAGTCACAAGTCTCATGATGAGAAAAGAAAATCAAGAAGTGTTAGAAGACATAACCATCACTCCCAAAGGAATAACAATAAGAGGGAACAAAACAAATCAAGTCCATCCCCTGTCAGGAAGCATAAGAGTTATGGGGTGGATGAACTATGAGGAGAAATGAAAAAAATCAAACCTCCTACTTTTGATGGTGAGAACAAGAAGGATGAAGATGTAGAGACATGGCTATTGGGCATGAGAAAACATTTTCAATTTCATAATTATTCTTCTCATGCAGAGGGTAGAATTGTCATCTATCAACTCAAGGGAAAGACATCCATGTGGTGGGATTAGCTTGTACAGGTGCAACACATTAAAGAGAAAAGTGTTACTTGGAGGGAATTCAAGAGGTATTTTGAGAAGAAATACTTGACTAAGAGATACTATGACAAGAAAATGAAAGAGTTCTTTGAACTCAATCTTGAGAGTATGATCGTTGATGAATATGAGAGAAGGTTTTTAGAACTTCTTAAGTATGTCTCTTTCATCAAGGATGAGACAGTGAAGACTCAAAGGTATTTGAGTGGATCGTCATCATTTATCAGTGAAAAAATATAGTATGATGATCCCAAGACATTGGAGGAGACCATAAGGAGAGATAAATTCCTATATGATCAACAAAAATCAAGGCCAACATTCCAAAAAGATTGGGAAGACAAAAATAAATTCAAGGTGGATCAGAGGAATAAGGGATATAAGCCACCATTCTTCAGAAACAATCCTCAGGGACAACAAACTCCTAAAGAACCCAGAATGATTGACACAGCCAAGGTAACCACCTATTCAATGTTGGGGTTGTAAAGGGGATCACATGTTCAGAGATTGTCCTCACAGAGGTGAAAAAGGGAGGACTGTTCACAATGTACAACAATATGAAACAATGGAGGACATGGGCAGAAAGGTACCCGGGATCTATGCAGCCCTGAACAACAAACAAGCAAAGTATCAATCACATATGATTGAAGTGGAAGGTATGATCAACAACCAAACCATTGCTATTTTAATTTATTCAGGAGCTAGTCATAGTTATATAGATCCTAAGATGGTGGAAAGTTTTCATTTTCCAAGAAGAAAGCATGGGAAATCTTGGTTGGTGCAGCTGGCTATAGGAACCAAAAGAAAAGTTAATGAGATGGTTAAGTCATGTCTTATGGACATGAATGGAATGAACACCTGGGAAGATTTGAACATCTTGCCTTTAGGTTCCTATGACTGTCTAATTGGGATGGATTGGTTGGACCAACATCATGCTCTCCTAGACTGTCATAACAAAGAATTTACTTGCTTGGATGAGGAAGGGAAACTAAGGAAAGTGCAGGGAATTCCCAGGGAAGTAACCATCAGAGAGATTTCAGTATTGCAGCTAAAGAAATGTTACATAAAAGGGTGTCAAATATTTGCATCTCATATGGAAGAGACACCTAAAGATAAGGTGCCAAATTTGGAAGATTATGCAGTCCTGGAATATTTTGAAGATGTGTTCAAGGAGGTACCAGGACTACCCCCAAGGAGGGACATTGATTTCTCTATAAATCTAATGCCTGGAGCAACTCCAGTGTCAAAGACTCCTTATAGAATGAGTCCACTAGAGCTGAGGGAGTTGCAAATGCAACTTGAAGAGATTCTGAAGAAGGGGTATATACACCTAAGTGTGTCACCTTGGGGTGCCCCAATCTTGTTTGTGAAGAAGAAAGATGGAACATTAAGATTGTGCATTGATTTCAAACAGTTGAATAAAGTGACTGTGAAGAACAAGTATCCTCTGCCAAGGATTGATGATATCTTTGATCAATTGAAGGATGCAAAGATCTTTTCAAAGATAGATCTCAGGTTAGGATACCATCAGGTAAGGATTAAAGAAGAATATATCAACAAGACTGCCTTCAGGACAAGGTATGGTCATCATGAGTTCACAATGGTGCCATTTGGGTTGTCAAATGCACCAGCTGTCTTCATGTGCTTAATGAATGGTGTTTTCCAAGAATATTTAGACAAGTTTGTCATTGTCTTTTTGGATGACATTCTTGTATATTCTAAGTCATAAGAAGAGCATGAGCATCATTTGAGGATGGTGTTGCAAGTATTAAGGGAGCATCATTTGTATGACAAATTAAACAAGTGCTCATTTTATCAGAAGCAAATTCACTATTTGGGACATATCATTTCAAAGGATGGAATAGCAGTGGATCCTGAGAAGATAGAAGCCATTAGAGAATGGGTAGTGCCAAAGAATGTGACAGAGGTCAGATCATTCATGGGTCTTGCAGGCTACTACAAAAGATTTATTGAAGGATTCTCAAAGATAGCACACCCAATCACTCCTTGCAAAGAAAAGCTGTGAAGTTTCAGTGGACATTGGATTGTGAGAAGAGTTTCCAACACTTAAAAAAGTTATTAACGAGTGCTCCAATACTAAGGATTCCAGACCCAAATGAAGAATTCATTGTATTCACATATGTATGTAAAGAAGGAATTGGTGGAGTCCTCAGTCAAAATGGGTTTGTCATATGTTTTGAATAAAGGAAGTTGAAGGAGCATGAAAGAAACTATGCCACTCATGATTTGGAGTTGGCAGCCATAGTGCATGCCTTGAGGAAATGGAGACACTACCTCATGGGGAAAAGGTTTGAGATGAGGACTAACCACAATGGTCTGAAATATTTGTTTGATCAACCAACTCTAAATGCTAGACAAAGCAGATGGTTAGAATTTCTATGCGAACATGACTTTGATATAAAGCATATCAAGGGGAAATAGAACAAAGTGTCTGATGCACTCAGCAGAAGAGTGCATGAAATGCATGCTACATATATTAGCATGTATCAATCAGATTTGAAACACAAAATTATAGAGACTGCCAAATCAGATTTACAATACAAGGATTTAGTGGCAAAACTACAACAAGGTAATTTGCAGCAGAAAATTGGAGAATACAAGCTAGATAAGGATGAAATTTTCATGTACATGGGCATAATTTATGTACCAAATTCCCAGGAGTTGAAAAATATGATATTGAGAGAAATGCATAATGTGCCTTATGCTGGGCACCCAGGATATCATAAAACTATTGCAGTTGTCAAGAGCCAATATTATTGGCCAGGCATGAAGAAAGAGGTTGTTGATTTTATTGCTAGATGTTTGGAATGTCAAAAAGTAAAGGTTGAGCATAGACACCCATATGGTTTTCTACAACCATTACCCATTCTTGAGTGTAAATGAGAATTTGTAACCATGGATTTCATAACCAAACTTCCCAGAACAAACAAGAAACATGATTATATCATGGTAGTGGTGGATAATCTTACTAAAGCTGCCCATTTTATTCTAGTTAATCTCACTCACAAGGCAACGAACATTACTCATGTTTATATGAGGGAAATTGCTAGATTACATGGCATACCCAAGACAATTGTGTCTGACAGAGAACCAAAATTTACCTCAAATTTTTGGAAGGGATTATTTAATGGATTTGGAACAAATTTGAATTTTAGTACAACTTATCATCCAGAAACAGATGGACAAACATAGAGGGTGAATCGGGTGATTGAGGATATGTTGAGGATGTATGTGATGGATAAACCATAAAAATGGGAAGACTACCTACACTTGGTAGATTTTTCTTATAACAATGGGTACTAAGCATCTCTAAAGATGAGCCCATTTGAGGCACTTTATGGCAGAAAGTGTAACACACCGGTAAGCTGGGATAACCTAGCAAATAGAGCAGTGGTTGGGCCAGATTTGCTTAGGGAAATGGAAGAGCAAATGTTGAAAATAAAAAAAAATTTAAAGGCTGCCCAAGACAGGCAGAAAAACTATGCTGATAAGGGCAGAACACACAGGGAATTTAAAGTGGGTGACCATGTATTCTTGAAAGTGAAAGCCAACATAAGTTCCCTGAAGTTGGGAAATTGTTCAAAGTTGGCAACTCGCTATTGTGGGCCATTTGAAATCCTATAGAGGATTGGTCCAATAGTGTATATGATTGCATTGCTTGCATCTATGTATGTTCATGATGTATTCCATGTATCAATTCTAAAGAAATATATACCTGATACTAATCATGTTATTGATTGGAATGTGATTCAGGTGGAGCAAGAAGGCACTTTTCAAGTGCATTCGGTGCACATTCTGGAACGGAAAATCAAATAGATCTAGAATTGATCCATAGGGATTGTAAAGGTCCAATGGACCTGGTATGGTCCCGAGGATGCTACTTGGGAGCATGAGAATGCAATGCAGACAGAATACCCGCATCTTTTTGAGGATTTTTAAAATTTAGTTGTACATGGGTACATGATGCACTGATGACAATGCATAAATAAGGGGAGGGGATTGTAATATCCTTAAGGCCGAACCCAATTGTAAATGTAAATAAAAATGTACTTAAGCTTGTGAGTTGTTTTGATATCATTTTTGTATGCACATTTCATGGCATAGTGCGCGCATGTACTGTGCAATAAAATGAGGAAGTGTGCACATTCCAGAATACCGTGCGCAACATCTTAAGTGCACGCGATGTTGAGGCCATGGAGCCTTTGTGTATATGATATGTTTTATAGGCTAGTGAGATAGTTATTATAAGCTAGGATGCTTATGTTTTGATTAGGCTGGAGACCGACCACGATAAAAGAGATGGGGGACTAAACTTCACTAGTTAGGGAAAGGGAGGGGCTAAGTTAAGGAAAGGGGCTAAGCTAGGGAGCTTGAGCCAAAAAGGAATATTATATTAATATTTCTTAAATCATAAAATATGGATAATTATTTTATCCTAAGTTCTAAAGTTGGGGACAAGTGGGCCAAAGTAGCTCCCAACATGACAAGTGTCAAGTTGGGGACATGCATACATATTGTTGGGACTTAGTTCATTTTCACGCCCTCCCCCATCATTCTTACCATCATCTTTTCCAT
Source organism: Picea engelmannii (assembly GCA_009831015.1). Taxonomy (NCBI): domain Eukaryota; kingdom Viridiplantae; phylum Streptophyta; class Pinopsida; order Pinales; family Pinaceae; genus Picea; species Picea engelmannii. The sequence goes on along the minus strand of ML783089.1, from coordinate 716,583 downwards.
GATTCCTTCCATCATTCAGCCATGATTCCATGACCATTTTCACTCACGCAGTCAATTATCCTTAGACATTCATTTCACTGTATCTGAACCGGTATCCATAGACATTTTGTGTTGGTGTACTTGGTTAGCTTGGGAGAGGAATTGAAGAAGCAGGTTGTCAGGACCATGGGATATTGAAGAGGCAGGTTTTCAGGATCGTGAACAATTCTCTGGGTGAGAGAATTGCTGGGAATTGATTTCCTGAAGGTGCTAAACTGCAACTATAGGGCTCTGAGACTTCCTGTCCGACCTGTTGCTGAAGCCCGTAAAGAAAGTGGGGTAGCCAAATGACTATTGAGCAGAGAAGGGGCACACTTCCTGGGGTGGGACAGGCATGTGGGGAATGAGGGACTATAGGCTGTTAGTTGAGTGGGCACTGTGACTGAGTCTTTCCTATTATCTATGAGCCTATATCCTGGTTAGGAATCCCTTTACCTGGGTGGAGTTTTGTCCTAGCTCGGGGTTGACTCACTGTTGAGAGTGATGAATAGTGTGGTCTAAGGCTGGGAGGTTTGTGGAAGGTTTGCACACAGTTGGTGATATTATTAAAAATATAAGTGTTAACTATGTGATAAAATTACATGTTGCATTGTTATCTACGTGTTTATTTTATGGGTTTATCATATGCATGGTTATAACTGTCTGTAAGTTTTTGGGTATTTCCTATATATGTTACATGTCTATGTTTACTGTTATTTCAATGTGAATTTGTGCATTTACGTAATGTATTTGGCTATTACGTTATATATATAAAGCTTCTGCAAGAGTGTTGTTTGTGTATGTTTTAAATGCATGCAGTTAGAAACTTTTATGTGGCATAGCTCAGAATAGAAGCTGGGTATGTTACAGTATGTTCTGCAGAGAGAATGTAAGTGTTCTCTGGCATAGAGTGGGCTAGCCATGGGTGGCCAGGTACGTTACAAATTGGTATCGCCATGGACGTTACACATAAACTGTTAGAATATTGTGCTTGTTTAACCATAATAAATGCTACACCATTGCTACCCAACCATAGGAACAAAGCCACCCCTCGGTACCTTAACCTTTGACATAAAGAATGATTCCAAGAAGCCTCACTAGAACCAACAGATAAACCAGGGTAGTGCACCTTCTCCAGAGGTAGCACACAATATAAAGTACAAAAATATTGAATAGAGAATTACTGCACACTTGTAATTGTTGCAACTCATCCTCAACACTTGTGCCTTGATTCTGAATGACTGAGTGTGTGTACAAATGAGATGGAGTGCCTCCTATTTATACTAATATGTCCAGGTGAATAGGTGTCTCTTCAAACATGTCCGACCTATCCTTTTTTAATACTTCAATATTTCTTATTCAACTGAGTCGAATTGTCTTCCAGGGTTTTCACACATGTGTTTAGGTTTTCTCTTGCTTCCAGAATATTCTATTCTAGTCAAAGGTTTATCCATGGAGGTTAATGCCTCCCACAGATAGAAAATCATGACCATTGGGTACATTACAAAACATGATGGGTAGTGGTTGAAAATGACCTCATTGATTGGGACTGCACCCATATGAAAAAAATCCCTAGTACACACTCAAGCTAAGGGAGACAAGTACCCTCTATTAAGCCCTAATATTAGCTCATTACCCCTTAATTGGAGCATATTGTATTAGTAATGTTATTTTATTTATGTCAGCTTTAGACCATTAGTTGTAATTATACCTCCTAGTCTCCTATATATACCAAGGAGACATTTTCATTTTGAATCATCTTGTACTTGAACATTTAAGTGGGGTAAAAGGAGGTTTCC
>ML783089.1:696265-709705 GCA_009831015.1 Picea engelmannii | reverse complement strand
TTATATTAGTAATGTTATTTTATTTATGTCGGCTTTAGGCCATTAGTTGTAATTATACCTCCTAGTCTCCTATATATACCAATAAGACATTTTCATTTTGAATCATCTTGTACTTGAACATTTAAGTGGGGTAAAAGGAGGTTTCCCCCTCGAAGAGGCTTATTATCTGAAATTATCTCTTTTTCAAGGCGTTGAGTACTTTTCCCGAGGCTTTTCTATGCTATATTGATGTTTGGTTCTTAACACCCTCTTTGTGAGGTCTATAACTGAGTCCCACACACAACACAAGGTGGAAACAATGAGCATGGATTCCAATAGGATCCAATGGTTTCAACCATGGTAGATGATCAACCCAGTTGAACACTCCCAAGGGATGGAACCCCTCATCCACCATCTCTTGCCTCTTCTTCACTTCTTGACTCTCTTCAGAAGTACATGACATATAGAACCTTCTTCCAAAGATGCTTCCCATGATATTGTTTAGTGCATCTCCTTCCAGGTGTCAAGGAATCCCTTTCTCTTGGTCGCATTTCCTAAGCATCAGACATGATTGAAAGATTTATCCATTAAAGCACTAAACACACCTATGAAACACATATGATATGAGAAGAAGATGATACCAAGTATGATAAATTTGAATCATAAAAAATAATTTAAAATCACAATTTATTAATATTAAAATTGCAAATTTACATTCATCTTAATTGTACTGAGATAAAATCCTTCAACGATGTGATTACACTTTATCCCATGTTATTTTTATTGAGTTCTAATTTGACACTCAACAGAACCCAAGGTTACGTGTGAGTTCTATATCTAGTGTTTGATAAGGGGCATAGTTGTAACTCATAGAGTAAGATGTTTGGTGAACATGTGTGATAGGCATAAGATAGAGGGAAAATGACTTGAGGTCAATTGCAATGCTCAGTAATCATTAGTCCTTCAATCCACTTTAAAATATCCACTTTTAAGTAAGATATTATTTTTTTAATATTTGTGATAATATGAATTTAAAATTTATAATTTATAATCACAGTTACCGAATTCGGCTGAATCGGCCCAAAGAATTTGAAAATTTGGCGATTCGGTTTAGTTGGTAGATTAATACATGAATATGAGTTCGGTACGAGAAGTTCATAAAACATTGTGATAATGCTTTCACTGAAAACATTATCAGTGAAAGCATTATCACAATGTCAGAAGAAAATTAAGAAAAATATGGTGCATTCAATAGACTTGAATGTTTTGTGTGTAGAAATGCAACACTTCCTTCATAGAAACGTTGGGCATCTATTAAGAACGATTCATCTCTTGCACAAGAAACTAAATCTGTCCCAATCATAAGGCTTCATATAATGCATATTCTAATACAAATGCCATAACCAGTAAGTTGTCTTTGAGGCCAATTTTTAATATTTATAGGGAGCTAGTGAGAGAAAATCAGGAGTGCAATGAAAGTGCTGAAAGAAATTTTATTTTGAGAGTAATATGACTTTTTATCAGCTAGAAGGACAACGAAATAAGTTGAGTACCTAACTGATTGCCCAATTAGGAAAGGATTTTCTCCCATAAATGCATTGTTTTATGGGTTGTCGTTGTATTTTGGCTTACAAATTTGCACATTTACAGATAAGTTGAATGTGATGCTTCATCTCATGCTATCATCTCTAATCATATCCACGAACTCTGTGAATTTTTTTTTTCCATAACTTCAGATTTATGCGCGTTGTTTACCTTACTCAAATTTGTATTTATTGTCTCTTTGTTCACCCTACCTTTTAGTTGTACCTATAAGCTTCCTTATAAATAGCATTTCTTGAGGTAGGTCTTGAACGATTATTATAAGGTGGGCATTTCGCCCGACCCAAGCATACTTATATAAACCCCGCTGGGATAAGAGTAACCCCGGTCTTGTCTACCTTACTTTAAAGTTTTAACAACAATCTTAATTATTTTTTTTCATCCCATTTTACTTTCTAGAGTGAAAAGTCATTTCTTTTATTATGTTTAAAAGTGTTTCCTTTATACATAACAAATTGTCATCCTCATTCTCTTGTAAAAATACGCCCTTCATTGTAACATTTAATTCCATCTCCAATGTTTATAACATGATCCAAATTATTTTTGGGAGTTTTATTAAGTTTTGAATATCATAATGGTTAATTTGGATATTTTGAAATTTTGAAAAAATAATTTTTTTTTAGTATTTATACGATGCATACTTCCAAAATTTTTCCATGTTGAATTTTAGGAAGTCAATTTTTTTCCAATTCAAACTCGAACTTGGTAACTATTTTTATAATACCTCAATTAACGAAAAGTCCACTGAAAAGTCATTTCTTATAGATTAGTCAAATGACAAATGGAAGATTTAAAGCCTAGTGCTTGCTCCAATTATGAGTAGGGTATTTGATGTACAAGGAAAGTTCAAAGAAATCACTTTCTAACATATTCTCTCAACAAAAAATCAAAGATGGTGAACTCCTTTCAGATTCTACTCGGTGTTTATATTTTCATGTGAAAAATCATTTTGTTTTGTTAGTTTACAGGGTTTTAGGTTTTGGAAGCATAGCATTTTGCCATCAAAAGGAATTTTTGATCCATATTTGTAATATTTTTGTGCAAACAATCAAAGGCCTTGTAATTGGATGATTATACTATATAGATATACAACTTTGGTTCTTAGACAGAGTTCCTTATGCTTGGAAAAACAATTTTAAGACAAAGAGAAGAGTCTAATAACCAAAAATATTTCTTGTTTTTAAATTCATCTCTTATGCTCTAGAAACAAGTTTGAATACCAAGAAAAGACCCATTCAAACATAGATCTCTAAATGAAGGATTTGAGAGACTTTATCAAGCAAATACAACCATGGGAATTTGCAAGAGATTATTAAATGAATACAACCATAGGTTGTCATCATAATAGATTGTCTCCATCTCCATTCATTATTGTCCCTGGGTCAAAGAAGTATGAACCATAAATATTAAAACATATTCCATTTATCTTTATATTTTCAAAATTAATGTGTTTCGATTGCTCTTTACATTTCGACAACACTTCTATATTTTTGGCTCATAGCTTCTATCATTTTTACTCATGGTGCCTACTGATCTTTCAAAGGTTCACTCAATATCGTTAGCTAAAAACATATGACTATACATACATTAAAAATAATGGAAAATAAATATGTTCTTTACCTCAAGAAACAATGTAACATATAGAGTCTTCAAGTTTATTTATGAACAAGTAACGTTCACTTAATGTACATCATATCTCATACAAAAAGATGCATAAAACATGAGAAATATTGTATTTTGTAGTTGTTCCATTGAATGAATATGGTAAAATAATTCTTAAATCGATATGCCATTGTATCATCTTATGTGGTTTTATATTTTGTGAAATGAATGAATCATGTAATACAATATGAAGCATCCTAAAGTAACTTAGGAAAATAAAAATCATTAGAGAATTGTGTGTCGGTAAGAGAGAATTACTAAGACACACATGGAATTTAGAGCACTATAGCAACGTGTGATGCGTTGTTATCGTTTGGGGTGAGGGACTTGGGTAGAGACACAATGGTGTGCATAGACAAAAAATGTACTGTTAATTTGATAAACAAAGACATATGATGAAAAGAACGGGAAAACATCATGGTGCATGGCTCTCCCTTCTCATTATTAAAGATATTTTCTACAATAGATATTTAGCAACCCTAGAGGTTTGATATGGTAAAAAACTAACAACTGGTTAACAAGTGACAATTTTTTTTCCATAAATAGAGAATGACCAAATCAACTAATTACCCAACTAACTAATCTATGGATACTCGATAAACAAGATATATTATATGCTTTAACATTACCCCTTAATATCAACTGTTACATTCTTCAGAACTGACAATGCCTAAGTGTCGTCTCTAAAACTAAAAAAACAATTCTTCCCAATGGTTTGGTGAATATATCTTCTATCTGATCTCTAGATCCACAAATATGAAGAGAAATGTCACCATTGTTGACAAGCTCGTGATTAAAGTGATAACGAGTTTCAATGTGTTTTCTTTTTCGGTGAAACACATGGATCTTGGACAATGCAATTGTTGAACTGTTGTCACAAAAAATAGAAGTTGGTTGCTTCTCCACATGTGAAAGATATTTCAAGAGTCTTCTTAGCCATGTTGTTGTCAGTGTTTCATAGAAACCTGCACAGGAGATCTAGCTAAAGCATACACAAACAAATCCTATCAAGAAAAGGAAGAGATATACACAATTAAGAATGAGAATCAATGTATATTATTATCTTATCAATGAGTGAGTGATATTCACTCATATAGGCAATGACATCCTATAATTAGGAATGCATGCATAATAGTGATGATCTAAGATTAGAAAGTCTAAAATAGAACTAGTCAGTTAACTCCCAATGAACTAGTCTTAAAGTTTAAAATAGAACTAGTTAGTTAACTCCCAATGAACTAGTGTTAAAGTCTAAAATAAAAATAGTTAGTTAACTCCCACTGAACTAGTGTGACGAAAATATAAATTTCTCCAACACCCCCCCCCTGAACATCACTATGGAGTAAAAAATGAGTCCCGTCTACTAGGTCATTTTAGGTACTCATGTACAATGCAACTAATGAACACTGAATAAAAATGAGGAAAGAGGGAAAACCACGTGGGAACAAAATCCCCCCTCAAAATATAATGTATCAAAAGAAGAAAATGAAAGCTGCTAGGCAATCATGTTCTTCACTACAAGACGATTATACAAACCTTGAATCTTCTACTCATTGAAAGTCTTCTTGAATATGTAGAAATCTTTATGGATCTCATGAAGTCCTTTGGCAACCTGTCAAGCCTTGTACCTCTTGATCCCGTGGACCCATCTTCACCTGAAAATATTCCTTTCTAGTGGAAGTGGAACCAAAATCCAGGTCTAGTTATGTAGGAGTGAGTCATACTCCTTCTGCATGGCTGCTTTCCATAATGGATTTCCCACAACCCTATTGTAGTTTTGTGGATCAATAGATTGAACCATATAGTAATGCATGGGCATCGCAGGTTCTGAAGCTGAAAGTACATGAGAAGGCTCCTCATGCTGAGATCGAGTCATCCTCGAATCCAATCGACTCCCTGCAAGTTTGTTTTCTTCCTGAAGTGTGGTATGTGCCTTCTTGGGCATCTGTTGAAGCTTCGACACTGGCTTATTATCTGGTTGTACTACCTTCTTATTTCCATGTACAAAATCTGACTGTATGGAATCATCTCTGATGTCTGAAACTAATGGAAGAACAAGAGTATATGCATGTTGCACTGGAGATGCATGAAAAGTACTCTCCTTATGTGTAAGTAGAATAGAGGATTCAACGTCAGAAAACTTAGTGAATTTATAAAACCTTGACTTGTGATCCACCTCACCAATTGCAATGATGGAATTGTCATGCATGTCAATTACTGAAACTGAATCTGATTTAAATTCAACCTTTTTACCTTTCTGAGTGATCTAATAAACTGAGAGCAGATTCATAGAAAGCTTTGGAACATGTAGAACATTCTCAAAACTTCCATTGTGGATTTCCACTCTCCATTATCCTACTATTGCTACTGGAGTATCATCCCCCATGAGAATAGGGGGTCTTGAGCATGGACTCAAAGAAGAGAAAACTTCCTCTTTCACTTCCATATGATGGGATGCACCAGAATCTATAATCCATGAATCAGATGAGGAATTAATTGCTACCAGAGCATGGTGATTACCTTTCTTAGTCCCATGGTCTTCTTCCTTCTTCTTCTTGGCTCCTTCAGGAATGAAGTCTCCAAGGTTATTCCTCTGAAGTACATGTGTCATAAGATCGATCTACTTCTTCATGCATGTGGATTCTTCATGATTCGGTTTATTGCAATATGTGCACTTCTTTCCCTTCTTCTTCTTCCCTTTGGAATTTGAAGAATCTTTGGAACCTGAGAATCCTTGAAGGGTTTGGAATATCCCTCCTTCTTTAACTCTGGATGTAATAACTCCTTTCGTTTCTGGTTTGATTTCTGATTGTATGACCCTTTTCCATCATGCATGGTGAGTTCATGTGCTTTGGTATCTTTCATGAGGTCCATCTGTATGAGTTTTGTCTGCTCTTGTGTAAGAGACTCAATGAAGTGACCCAACGTAGGCATTTTCCAATTTGTTCCAAAAAGACATCTGTCGAAATGAAAATTGGAGACATATACAATGTATTCTGGTCCTAGCTTGGACAAGATTGTTAGAATAATTTGTTTCTCTTGTGTAGACTTGTCAATACCACATTCACCCAAGCTCAAAATCAAAGATTTAAATTTAGTAAAGAAATCTTGTATATTATCAAAACTTTTAGGGTCTAAGGTATTCAACTCTACCTCAAGCATATGACCTCGCATCTCATCCTGCTTTCCAAAGAGTCCTTCCAGGGTGGTCCAGATCTCGTTTGGAGTCTTGCATGCAGCAACATCAAACCATAAATTAGTGGATATTAACTCAAGAAGTAGTCATGTGGCCTCATCCTTACAGTTCTCCCATCTCATCTCCTCAATCACTGATGTAGGTTATGTTTATGTCGCCATCGTCAAATTATACAGTCCTTTTCTTTTGAGTTGGAATGTCGCCTTGGGATTCCAATCAAAATAATTGTATGGTGTGAGGATTTCCATCAAGTTTGATTGTATAATATTTGTCCTATCCATCTCTCCCATTGTTTCTAAGAACCCCTAAAAATTTACTCTCAATCTGCAAGTGAAAAATTAAGAAATCACGGTAGAAAGGGCACTTTAAGTGAAAATTCGTATTAATTTCAAAAGATGATCTTCTGAATTAATTTCTGAGCAAACGGTGAGGAATCTCACCAAACGGTTGAAAAACCACTTGTAGAATGGTTCGGTTTACTTCTCACGCAAACCGTTTCCTCAAAAAATTAATGTCTTGGGATCAATTACTGCTGAAAGGTACGACCATGGATTCATATCAGTTTTAGGAGGTTATCTTGCGGCTTACTTTATAAGCAAACGGTGAATAATCTCGCCAAACAGTTGAAAACCCACTTCCAAAATGGGTCGATTTACTTTCAAGGTGGGTTGTTTCCTAAAAAACGTAATATTTTGGGAGGAATAACTGCTGAAAGGTACGACCATAGATTTAGCTCGCTGAAACTCCATTTTTTCTTATTCATTGGCTTGTATGGCTTGCTCCAAGCAGCATAAATCTGATACCATGTCAATGTTTCATGAAAACCTGCACAGGAGATCTAGCTAAAGCATATAGAAACAAAACTTATCAAGAAAAGGAAGATATATACACAATGAAGAATGAGAATCAATGTATATTATTATCTTATCAATGAGTGAGTGATCTTCAATCATATAGGCAATGACATCCTATAATTAGGAATGCATGCATAATAGTGATGGTATAAGATTAGAAAGTTTAAAATAGAACTAGTCAGTTAACTCCCAATGAACTAGTCTTAAAGTCTAAAATAGAACTAGTCAGTGAACTCCCAATGAACTAGTGTTAAAGTCTAAAATAGAACTAGTCAATTAACTCCCATTGAACTAGTGTTACTCCCACTGAACTAGTGTGCCGAAAATAGAAATTTCTCCAACAACCGCATGGCATGATTCTATAGTAGTTGTTACATATTCTACTTCTGCAAAATATATTGAGACAATGGGATTCTTCTTATAATCCCATGAGATCAAATTTGTTCCTAAATGAAAAGCATATCCTAAGGTGTTTTTCCTGTCATTAATGCTCCCAACAAAGTCACTATGTGTGTTTCCTGTAGGTATGTTGTGTTCAGAAGTTGTGTACCACAATCCATAATCAATTGTACCCGCAATATACCTTAAAATTATTTTTCCAAATTTCCAGTGAGAGTCCTTGGGAGAATCCATAAATATGGAAATGAAACTAATTCCATACATAACATCAGGTCTATTTGTAGTAAGCTACATGAGGTTTCCTACAAGCCTCTTACATAGTGTTGAATCAACTGTTGGTCCATTATCTCACTTGTTCAATTTTGTTCTTGTTGCAATAGGTGTTTCTAATAGTTTGCATTTGCCCATTCTGAACCTCTTTAAGATATATGTAGCATACTTTTGTTGACATATGAAAATGAATTGAGAAGATTGCTTAGCTTCAATTCCCAAAAAATACTTCATGAGACCAAAGTATTTCATCTCAAACTATCTTTTCATGGCATCTTTGAAATAATCTAACATGATATTACAAGTATATATCATATCATCAACATAAAGACAAACTATAAGAATTTTACCTTGTTGATATGATTTGGTATAAGAAGTGAGATTATTAATGCTCCAACTAAACCCATTGTTGATAAAATAAGAGTCATTTGACTGTAGCAAGATCTTGGAGCTTCCTTCAAGCCATACAATGATTTCTTCAGCTTGTACACTTTGTACTCTTAGCCTTTTAATTCAAATCCTATTGGTTGATCTACATACACCACTTCTTCTAAATATCCATTCAAAAAGGATGACTTCAAATCCATCTGGTAAAATATCCATTTGTTTTGGGTTGCAATGGCTATCACAACTCTAATCGTATCCAACCTTTCTACTAGAGAAAAAGCCTCACCATAGTCAATACCAGGTTGTTGAGCAAACCCTTTGGAAACTAGTCTTGCCTTATATTTCCCTACCTTGCATTTCTCATTTATTTTTGTCTTGTAAACCCACTTAACACCAATGTTGGTTTTATCTATTGGGAGATCAACAAGATCCCATGTCTCATTCCTTTCAATAGGTTCAATCTCTTCATTCATGGCTTGTAGCCAATGTTCTTCTTTCACTGCCTCTTCAAAATAAGTAGGTTGTTAGGAAAATAAGGAAAAGTGAGCTTGTTGATCCATGTCATCCAACTACTCATGGATTTCCCTCAAGTTCCTTATTTTCTGATTTCTCATAGAACCTACTAACTCACTGCTAGAAGAAGAACTGTTTTCAGTTTGTTGTTCTTGTCTTTGCACATCTAAACTTGGGTCTTGGTGGAGGTACTTGTTTTCCTAAGCTTTCCACCTATTCATCTATTTGGAGTAATGGATTTTGGTTTTCCATTCACTACAAGGAAAATACTCTCTGATGTTATAGCGAAGGTTTATAGTGTTACAAAATTGGCAAAAAATGTCAAAAAAACCTTTGTGAAAACATCTGTTTTTGGTAGCGGATGTTTTTGTGGAATTATAACGGAACTTCATTATAAATAAAAAAAATTGGGTGACCGGAGGTTCTAGCGAATGTTTTTCTATTCGGTGCACTTCACGGTCTATACGCACTGGTGCATTCTCAAACATAAAGAATTAATGCCTACATTACATTGAAAGCATTAGGCTAATCCTAAAATATTGGGGCAACGATGCGTTTATACAAAGTAACGCACTAATACTTTAATAAAAACAACACACTGGTGGAATATATGATACCAAGCACCGATGTGTTTTATAACTTAAAGCACCAATGCTTAACATTACAATAAAGTATCAGAGATGTCCAAAAATGATTGGGGCACCGATGCTCTTATAAGTAATAGTGCATCGGTGCCTTAATAAGAATAAGGCATCGGGAGAATCTATGATACCATCATCGATGCATTAAAAAAAACATCTACCGGTGCATCATATTAAGAATGCACCAAGGAGGAAATGTGATATAGAAGCACTGATACGTTTATTAATTAAACACATCGATAAAGGTTTTTTATTATTATAATTATTGGTTAAAATAATATTAAGATCGGTGTTGGTTCCTTCTATATTAGCACCAGTGTGAATTTAATTATGGCACCGATGTGTTGTATCTTGAAACACATTGGTTTTGTTTATCATTAAACACATCGGTTATTATTTTCTCTTTTTAGAAACACCAACCTGTGACAATGCATAATTATTGTTATTTTTTAATTCCATTGTTCATAAAAAAATTGACATATATCTTATAATAGTATTCATATAAATTAAATTTTGATTAGTGCATTTGGATATCATGTTTGGATTATTTTTTTATATCATCATTGTAATGACCCTGCTTAAATAGGTGTATATGATAATTAATTATAATTAATTTAATAATATAATTGTCCTAAAAGAATAACTAAACCTTAATTATTTCTTAAAATAACATTTACTAATTAATTATTATTAATTAGTTATTCATGATTTTTTTTATGATTAATTGAAGTATTAATTAATTCATTAATTAATAAGGTAAATAAATAAAAAAGAAGGATAATAAATTATATTATTAAATTAATTTACATACCCGATACRGGATAACATATTAACTAAAGGGGATAAGATATTAAATAAAGGGGATAAGGGGCATTAACGGGAAGGGATAAGGAGGTAATAAATGAGTTAGGTAGGGAGTAAATGAGGGGGGGGAAGTCGGTGAAGGAGGGATAAGGAAGGGAAGGAGTTGGACGGGAGGCATTCTACGGGAAGTTGGGGGATGAATTTTGAGAGCTCTGGATTGGCAGGGAGAGTGAAATTTTGGGAGTAGGATTGATACAGTGCACCGGAGTTGCTGGGGGTTTTGGGCACGGGGGCCAGGATATCCATTGATATCCTGGAGCTAGGGAGCTACCTAGCTGCCAGGGAGGAACGGTTTTGGGCAGTGTTTTGCAGAGGCGGTCAAGGAGGCAAGCGGCGGACAAACAAAGGTTATAAGCATCAGGTTCAGGTATTTCAAAATTTTCAATTGTTTTAATCAGTTATTAAATTTATTATTCATTGATAAATTTACACGTGTAATCAATTTACATGCGTAAGTGTTAAAATATTTTGGAATTATTGAACTTTCATAAACCTAGTAGAAATTTCTGTCTTGTTGTAGAATTACTAGATGTTAAATTAAATCGGGCTCCTACATTTGGTATCAGAGCCCTGGTTCAAATCTGGAACCAAGGGCCTAAATAAGGGGTTTAGTTATAGTAAATCCCTAAATAAATGTATTAGGGTGAATAAAAATTTGGGCCTTAAAGGCAAAAAATCCAGCCACGCTTAACCTGCAAACAAAACACATAAATTTTAATAAAAATAAAAATAAAATAAATAAATGCAATACGAATTTTAACACAAATTTACCAGTAAAACAAGCAACTAGGGTTGTTACAGACTGATCAGGTTGTTACATACTGATCATGCCATTTATATTTTCCTCAAAATGCCCCTTTCCTAAATTTTAAAAAATAGCATTTAACTAATTTTGTTAACGTTCCACTCCCTAATATTAGCACTAAAGATGGGATAATTTATCATCCACAATTAATTTGAATTGAGAAATAACCTAAGAGATTAGGCGTTATGTATGGAGATGTATTGAAATTTGTTAATATATGATTGTTTAATACTTGATAATTTATCTCATGCCTACCCCAGGGACATAGTCCTTCTTCAGCTAAAGCAAGATTTGATCAAAATTGAAATCATTACAAGGTGAATGGGGCTATAATTATTTACTCGTGCCCTCATTCTAAGCAGCTCGATTTTCAACTTGAAAAGTTTCTGAGGGGCCTGCCCGCAGACAAGGGTTCCATTAGTGTGTTTAAACTATAATCGCTCTCGAAACTATTTTAATTCATGTATGATGTTTTTCTGTTCATCTATTTAGTCATTTGCTATTTTTTTTTAAGTTTTGGTTACATGGTTGTTCTTTCAAATGTGTACATGGTTTGCCATCAAATATCAACTTCTAGTGACATTCTGAGTTCTTAATATTGGGATCATAACAGTAAATTTTCCAATGTCAATAAGGTGCAAGGAGCATTTAACTATTTAAGCCACACACTCTGCAAAATCACAGTAGAACAAGCAATTCCTGGCAAAGAAAGCGAGAAAAATGATCTAACAGCAGACAGAAAAAGGGTTATGGTTCCACAAAAACAGTCAAATAAATGGAAGCTCCAAGCTGATAACAGTTCTAAATACTAATAGCTAGCTCCTACATAAAAATAAATATCCAAAGAATTAGACTGCGCAATTTTCAATAATCTCTCTTTCCTTTCTCTTCAAGATGAATCAGTTAAATTTTACATAGGAATGCAAGTAACCTTAAAGAATAAGCAACCAAAAAGATATTGAAATTTCTCCTCTGATATTGTTTGCTCCTTGCTCTGCAGTGCTGCTTATTTAATTGACATCTTTGACAACGAAAGTTTAACTCAAGCTAGGGAATAAAACGAGAAACAGAGTCCTTGGTCATATTTCCTCATCTTCTTTAGTGCATTTTTATTTCTTCATCCTAACAGTTGGATCTATTTTACTTGGCCAGAATAATGATTAGACAAATGTTATCTCCTATCACTGTATATACAAAACAGTGATCTGAAGTTAAGATCAAAGGCAAAATGCTAAACATACCTTCTCTATTTTTAATTTTGAAAATACTTCTTGCAGCAATTTGTAATTCTGGATCATATCGTATTCTGTCTTTGCTTCAAAATTCACCTTGTGCTTAGGGACAACTCAAAATTGCGAGGCCTCTTGGACAACACAGAGCTCTCCAAGTGACTCGCTCTCTCAGTTGGGATTCTAGTTTCAACAGTGGGCAAGGGCTTCACTTCTGCAATCTTGACAGCCTCGGGCTCTACCTTCGGTTGTGTTCAGCCCACGGGCTTCACCGGAGTCATGGTGTATTTGTTGGGAGCCTTAGCCGTGGTTTTTTTTTTTTGGGCAGTTGTCCCGACATTCTTCTTCACAACACGAGGAGGCTTGGACAGTCCAGACTCATAAGGACATGACTGGAATCCACGGTCTTTCACCGTTCGTTCAAGCCCGTGCCCCCATAGCTTCTTGCTGCACATGAGGATGCCGCTCTCACCTCTCCACAACTTCCATTCTTCCTCCTCGATCTCTGAATGCAACTGTGGTGGCGATACTGATGCCCACTTCTCCATCTGGGAGTATTATGATCACTCTTATCTTACTAGCGATTAGATTCGGGCCCCTGGTGGAACTGCTTCGTTTCAACTCTTCCCAGCTCCGGCCTTCGAACAAATACTGGACTGAGGGCACGAGCTTCTTCTTTCCAACTAGGCTCATAAGGACATGACTGGAATTGTTGAACGTCAACTGCTAATTTCGCCATTAGATTCTCGGAGAAGGGGAGAGGAGAACCCTCTGAGTGTGCAAGCCATTTGCATTGCCATGACCAGCACCAGCGCACACGAGGCTGAAGAGAAGTCTGGAAGGAGGTGAGCACCTGGAGGAGGGGGCACGTGGGCCTCATTCGAGGACCCACGAGACCGATTCACGAGTAACTTTTTATTATTATTTTATTCTTCTTATTGTTTGTTGTTTATTTTTCTTATTATTATTTTAATTGTGATAAATTAAATGTTTAAATTTTTTTTTTTTACTTATTTTAATTAAAATTATTTAAAAAAAA
>ML783089.1:641200-688620 GCA_009831015.1 Picea engelmannii | reverse complement strand
AAAAATGAATATTCATTATTACGTAACTAAACCAAAGTGTTTAAAATAAAATTGTTGAACCAGATAAAAGCAATTAAAGGATTTCTCAAACAATTGATTGGTTTGTTGTCTTTTATAAAAGACTAGCCTTGCTGACTAGATTGTATGCATACATAAATTACTGAAGGATGATAGTTTTGATTATTAGTACATGCACGAGAATTGTATGTACTAGCTACACATGCAATTCTTGTACATATACACTAGTATGTATGAGTTTTCTTGACTTACTTACTAATAATGTCAGTTACTTGTTATGAATGTGTGAACCATGTTTCTTGTCCTTTGTACCATAAGATACCTTAACTTCGGGACGAAGTTTCCTGAAGGGTGGGTGTATGTAACAACCCTGCTTAAATAGGTGTATATGATAATTAATTATAATTAATTTAATAATATAATTGTCCTAAAATAATAACTAAACCTTAATTATTTCTTAAAATAACATTTACTAATTAATTATTATTAATTAGTTATTCATGATTTTTTTATGATTAATTGAAGTATTAATTAATTCATTAATTAATAAGGTAAATAAATAAAAAATAAGGATAATAAATTATATTACTAAATTAATTTACATACCCAATACGGGATAACATATTAACTAAAGGGGATAAGATATTAAATAAAGGGGATAAGGGGCATTAACGGGAAGGGATAAGGAGGTAATAAATGAGTTAGGTAGGGAGTAAATGAGGGGGGGGGAAGTCGGTGAAGGAGGGATAAGGAAGGGAAGGAGTTGGACGAGAGGTATTCTACGGGAAGTTGGGGGATGAATTTTGAGAGCTCTGGATTGGCAGGGAGAGTGAAATTTTGGGAGTAGGATTGATACAGTGCACCGGAGTTGTTGGGGGTTTTTGGAATGGGGGCCAGGATATCTGTTGATATCCTGGAGCTAGGGAGCTACCTAGATGGCAGGGAGAGTGAAATTTTGGGAGTAGGATTGATACAGTGCATCGGAGTTGCTGGGGGTTTTGGGCATGAGGGCCAGGATATCCATTGATATCCTGGAGCTAGGGAGCTACCTAGTTGGCAGGGAGGAACGGTTTTGGGCAGTGTTTTGCAGAGGTGGTCAAGGAGGCAAGCGACGGACAAATGAAGGTTATAAGCATCAGGTTCAGGTATTTCAAATTTTGCAATTGTTTTAATCAGTTATTAAATTTATTATTCATTGATAAATTTACATGCGTAAGTGTTAAAATATTTTGGAATTATTGAACTTTCATAAACCTAGTAGAAATTTATGTCTTGTTGTAGAATTACTAGATGTTAAATTAAATCTGGCTCCTACAATCATATTTCACATCTCTTCATTATAATATTTAATCAGTGATGTAACATTTCACAACAACATTGGACAACACAATGGAATAAAATAAAACATATTTTATTATATATGAATAATAGGCTCTTTGTCATGCAAAACAATAATCTCATTTTATTTCATTCTAAGATACAAAAAGTGTATTTCTCTTTACAAACACTTGCGAGCGTATGGACCAAAGTCATATTTAGAGGTCTCCGATGGGCACCATACAAAAAGAGTCCGATAATAAAGTAAAATTGAAACTAATGATCTGGATCAACTTGCCACAAAATGTTTCCATTTGACTATGCAAGACATTCTTTATCAGCCATGAAAATTAATTAAAAAAAAGACAAGAATACACAGACTATCAAGGATGAATCAAACACCTTTAAAACAAGTTGCTAAAATATATAATTGAGTTTTGAATCTTGCTGCCTTGAATAAGACCCTGCTGTCAACAAGATTATTAGGCTTTCAAGGAAACTCATAAATTAATGAAAACTAAAGCTATCTCATTAACTAGAGAGAAAACCTTAGTATTTTGGTTCTCCTTCTTTTATCCCGTTGTCTCTTCCTCTCATTGAACATTTATTCTTTCTCAATAAGTTGAGGTAGTTCAACTACTTTCTTCAGTTAAGTCAAATCAACTTAACTAATTAGTTTAGGGAGAAATAATTAATAATAATTTATAAATAAGGGTCTAGTTAATAATGATTAAATAGGTGGGATCCCTTGTGACTCCCATCATTCTCTTTGCCAATCACCAAATACAAAATAAAATTTTTATCATTTGGATCATATGACACCCTTGTAGCTCCCATGGATATCATTTAAATAGAATATTTAAATATCAACAAAATTTAAGGACATATCCCAATAAAACAATATATCCATCTTATCCACAAAAAATATCCAAAATAAAGCTTCCTGTCCAAAATATACTGAAAATCATTAAACATTGTCTTCACCATTGAATATCATAAAACAAAACATTTAAAATCCATATTTATTGTTGTGTGAGGCATATTTCCTCTTATCACTGCAGTCTCCTCTTGACTTTTCTGGGGTAGCCCTTGGTTGGTTAGACCCTTGGGGTTGTAATTCGTTGATCACATGGGAACAATCATCTTTTAGGTGGAGACGTGAAGACACAAATTTAGTAGACTTTGTGGATGGACTCGAGGGAGAGGCCACTACTTTTCCTTTTTTTTTGCACAGGTTGTGAGATATAAGTTTTTAATCTTTTGTTGGCATGTGAGGATTGTACTGGCGAAACAACATGAGAAATTTGATCATTGAGATTAACTGGTCGTGGTAAAGGTAATGACACAGTGGGCCAACCACAGTGGTGAGCGATAGACTGGTGGACAATTTCTTGCCAACCGTCATTAGCGGGGACTTCGGGATGCATTAAAACATATGGAGGAGCATAAATGCAGGAAAAATTATGAGGAGGTTGAAATGGGGGTCTGTCAGGTAGAGGATGCAATATACCATGGCCAACCAATTTGAAAACCCCATCTTGAAATAGTTGGTTTAAATCTTGTGGATCAACATCAAAGTTAATAGAAAATTGAGGCATTCTATAGCCTCACTGCCAATTACCTCTGCCTCTATTATTTCAACCATTACTACCCAGATTAAAAAAACACATCTTGTAGCAATATTTAACCAGTCATGAAAAGTTTTTAATAACCCATACATGAAACTCTACTTAAATAAATCAATATTTGGCTCTATTATTCACTACATGATACGTGCAATCCATCCATAAAAATGTCATTTACTAATTTCCACACGAACATGGAATTGAAAGGGTCATTGGGAATATGGAGGGCTTGTATTTAACATAAAGTGATATCATGGAGGGGGAAATATTTACGAGTATTGTTCAATAAATAAATAAAAACAATCAACTGTGTATCTAAACATATTTCAGAATACCAATCTACAATTACTTCCATTCCATTTCTTTCATTTTCATACAAATGTTTCCTTAAAAATGAGTAACAACATACCAGGGAGTGAAAAATGAAATTGGGATAATGAGGGGAGTGTATTTGATGTAAAATGGTATAATGGAAGGACTCCCATGGATATTGTTCTATTATGTCAAACAATGCAACCTTCAATGTCAATTAAAATTCAAAACCCCTTATTGCTTCAAAACTGAACAACGCCCTGTTTCCAAAAAAAAAACCAAAACTGGTGTTTCTTTTCAAGGATACTCATTTGCCTTAGAAACTTCTTTGCAAATAAACCAATTTATATTTTATTGCCTAAGAATTATTTAAAAATAATAATACTTCTTGTGTATAAAAGAGTCGAGGAGTGAACAACATCATAATAATCACATCCAACACAATAAACAGTGCAGGAAAGGACAAATTGTGTCCATGATATAATCACCAATACATTTTAAATATCCATAGGGTTCCACAAAGTGGCCCCAAAAGTATCCCTTTGTATAACATAATTCAAAATTGAAACTCCAAATAACAACACTCCTAAAATCTCTTTCATTCTGGTTCACAAAACTCATTCAACGCATAGATAATTCATCCATAGAGGTATTCCTTTCATACAAAATCAAACACAGAGTAGGTCATATCCCTTAAACACTGATTTTGAAATGTTGTCATCGCCCCAATATTTCCAAAGGACAAACTGTATTACCAGACGCATGAGTGGGCTTAACATTCTTTCCATTTTTGCACAACAAATAATCGACTAAACCCATGACCAAAAATGAGCACGAATAATGCCTTTATCAAATTTTGGGTTGGCCACCTCCACAATAATTTCCAATACATAGGGTTCAATACATAACAGTGAAGAGTAATGTGGCGAGGGGGACGAGCTGACCAAATTGAGGGTTTATCCAAAAGGAGCATGAGAAGCTTAATAATTCTACAAAAATTCACATTTATATTCATAGAGTTGTTACAAGGACGTAGGCACAATGGGAACGAAGAATAATAACTTAAATGATAGGAAAAGTGTTCATATAACCCATAGGTAAGGAGAAATGATACACTTAGGGAAGAAACCCAAAACAAGAAACTAGAGGCAAGGCAGGCACGAGAGTCCCCAACTGTATTCTTTCCCACAAGTAAAGCACAAATAACATATACAGTAAGAACATCCACACAACTTTTCAATGCGCATGATTCAAATACAATGCCACAGAGACCAACACTTAACCACCAATCCATACACAGTCAAAAACTACATATATTATAAACTTTGGAAATACACAGACATCGAGCAAACTCAAGAGCCAACTGTTTACTTAATTAAAGAGTAGAGTGAAATATTCATGGATGGAGCAACAAGAAACCCATGCCTATGTAAAAATTTCTAAGGAGAAACAACCAAGCTTGTATACCTCTTCCACGACTGAACAAAACGGAGCAGTAGCAATCAACAAGAGAAAATGCAAAATGAGTAGGGTGGCGGGCTCGAGGAGGGTTAAAGAGATGTGCATTTACTACATGTCGTATCTAAATTCATCCATGGCCAATATGAGAAAGATATCATACAACACATCAACCACTAACTCCAAATCAATTTAATGCAAGTCAAATACACCACCATTTCCCTAAGTCTCCAATTCAACATATGCACCAACCCCTGTTTAAAAATTCCAATGTGACATATATCGAATACATGCTAGGGATACCATGTTTCAACCTTTACTTCCAATTCAAACAATGCACGTAATCCTTGTGGCATAAAATCATCATATCACACATATAACTTAAACATGGAGTTGGGGTCCTTCCCAAAATACATGTAACATAATAATACTTGTGAGTGTTATATAAAAACAACACCATTCCCTTTTAAATCATATAGCCCATAACATCATTTGATTAATTATTTCTTCATAGACTCTAAACGTAAATAAATTTTAGAGCTCATCTCAGCCAACTCATAAGCACATCAAGCATAAGTGTTGTCTCTTCATCATAGCCACACAAGTCACACAAGGGATCCTACCTATTAGTATATTATTAAATATAGTTAAATAATAAGGCGTTTACAACCATTTGCAAGAGGGTACCCTATGTTGTGCTTTTGGGTGTAAACAAATTGGCGAGTCCACAGGGAAATATATTTCGAACAGATTAAGAACTCAAAATGTCTGGTTCCGTATATCAGTGAACACAGATCAAAGAATTATTGACCAGAATGATTATGCAACACGGGGAAAAATATGGTTAAGGGAAATGATGAGACGAGATTTTGGGAATAACTCATGAAAAATGGTACGTATGAGGGGGTTTGGTACTATATGCATAACATTAGACCAGTCACAGTAAAAAGCATTTCTTCGTGTTAAGGATAAATTTTATGCTATGCTCTTTTGAATCTCAGGATGGAGGGAAGAAAGGGATGGAAGAAAATGAGGAAGAAAACCAAATCATCTATCTAACTACAGTATTGAAAGAAAAAATCATTTTCAACATTTCTAAAAGGAGGACAACGTGACAACTGTGTAAAATTTATTATTATTGATCGACAATACTTACAGAATGGCATTGTTGTGGCAAAATTGATCCAAAATTTATTTTTGATAAACATAAAACAATAGAAAATGAAACAGTAGAAATTGAACAATCAATTGAACAAAGCAAAATAAAACAACGAAACATAAATCTATATACAACGGTGATTTCCACATGGCGTTTATCAATCAAGCTGGTTCCACATAATGTTTCAAGTGGGAACCATTGGTACTATAGGAAAAAAATCATTGTTCCAAATCCTTTAAAATATAAGAGTTTGCACCTAGGACAAAAGCAATTTTAAAAGGAGCTAGCCATAGTTTTGAAAATTCAAATATCTTCCTCTGTCAGCATGGGTTGAGTCCCAAAGTAAAACTTTCTCATTTACCTTAAATTTGACATCTTTTGCGTGCTTGTTAAAATATTTCTTTATAGTTTGTTGTCTTCTCTTTATGTTTTCCAAGGAAAACATTATTTGTTCTTCTAAGGCTAATAATGCATTTATCCTTTGAGGAAAATTGGAAGAATTTAATTCTTCAATTTGTAGCATCAGCCGTAGAGAGGAGATTTCCAGATCAGTAGGTAGAATGGCTTCTTGACCATAAATGAGCTAAAAGGGGGTGCAACCTGTGCTTACCTTGGTGGTAGTGTGATATTCCCAAAGGGCGTAAGTGAGGAGGGTGTGCCATTGACAAGGATTATCTTCAATGAGCCTATTTATGATCCTAACCAGATTTTTGTTAGTAGACTCGGCTTGCCCATTTCCTTGGGGGTAATAAGCTGATCAAGTGAAATGTTTGACTCCTAATTTAGCTAGAAATTTAGTCAATTTTGTGGAAATGAAAGTAGGACCATTGTCTGTAATAATATATAAACAAATTCCAAATATGGAGAAGATATTAGTGTCCAGGAAAGAAATTACCTATTCATCTTGTGAGTGTCTAAGAGGGACAACTTAAGTCCACTTAGTGAAATATCAATGGTTGTTAAAATATTAATATTCCCTGTGGAAGACGGAGGATTAATAGGACCAATAAAGTCTAGGCCCCATTTAGAAAAAGGAAAATCAAGGAGAACATGTTGCAAAGGCATAGCAGAAAGACACTATTTCCTAGTGAATTTTTGGCATTTGTCACAAGATCTTGCGAATTTATAAGAATCTCTAAAAATTGAAGGCCAATAATAACCATTTCTGATTATTTTAAAAGCAATATATTTAGTAGAAAAGTGGCCACCAACGTGAATAATAGAATCTAAAGATCCATGAGTTTATTGTAACAATTTATGTGATTCCTCATTATTCACACATCAAAGTAATATACCATCAAGAAACCTTTTGAACAAAATGTCTCCTAAAATAATATACCTAGAAGATTCGAGATGGATTATTCTCCTCTGATGAGGATCTAAGTCATCTAGGAATTTATGATATTGTGAGTAATACACTAGATTTTTATACTAGGGATGTTCATCTATAGAGAGGTTTTGACTCTCAATATAAAACTTTTTGAAAGAGGATTATCATGATCATCAATTTCTTCACTTGCTTCAACATGTTAAGCTAAGTGAAGGGATAAGTCTCGTCCCTCAATTGTTTTCTAAGTCATGATGGTTAAATCATGCACTTGGATTTTGGAAAGCCAAAGTGCAAGCTTCCCTGAAAGATAAGTTTGTGAAAGTAGAAAATTGATAGTAAGCAAAGGGACTTTTACCTATGTGTGTTTTCCTAGGATAAAGTGGTGAAATTTCTCTACATATTTAACAAGAGAAAATGAATGTTTCTCAATATAATATTACTTGAATTTGTCATCTGATAAACTTTTTCATTATTATGATCATCACATTGCAAGAGCATAAAAAAAAATGCTTCCTCAGTGGCATTAGTATATATAATAAAATATTTCTCAAAGTTCGGTTTCGCCATAACCAGTGTAGAACTGATTGCCTTCTTAATCCTTACGAAATCATTTTCGACATCATTTTTCCAAGAAAAGGAGAAATATTTCTTTAGAATATTATGAATTGGTTTAACCATTAAAGAAAAATCAGGAACAAACCTACAAACAAAGTTGATAATGCCCATAAAGGCTTGAATCTCCTTTTTGGAAGTGGGGGTAAGAAGGTTTAGGATAGCAACAATACTTTTGATATTTGTGCTTATTCTTGAATAAAAAATGATATGTCCAAGGAGCTTTCCCTTGGTGACGCAAAAAATAGATTTAGAAGGATTTAAAGAAATGTTGAATTTTCTACATCGCATGAGAACTTTTATAAGATGGCCAAAGTGATCCAATCGATTCTTTGAATAGACAGTCAAATCATCAAGATATACTTGGATAATTTTACCAACCAGATCTTCAAAATCTATTTGCATATCTCTGTGGAAAGTGTCGCCTGCATTAGAATATAAGCCAAAAGACATGATTTCATAAGCAAATGTGCCCCAGCATGTAGTAAAGGTGGTTTTGTATCTATCAATCCTTTTTACCTTGATTTGATTATATCCAAAGAAACCATCAAGTAAGGACATCATTTGTGACCCTGTGACATGTTGCAAAATCATTTCCATATTAGGGAGAGGAAAATAATCGAATATGACCAGTTATTTTCCTAACATGAACCAAATTTGAAACCCACTCAGAATGCCTAACTAGAAAGATTATACCAGCTTTCAAAAGTTTTTCCAACTCCTTTCTAATAGTAGCTTCAAGTGCGGGGTTAATGTGTCTTTGTTTTTTCCTTAACTAGTTTTATCCCTTCCTGGATAGGAATGGCATGTTATATGAGATCATGATCAAAACCATGAAGATCCCCGTATGACCATGTAAAAGCATCTTGAAATTCATGTAGTAGTTCTGTGAATTTATCCTTTTCTTTGTTGGAACATTGGGCACCTAGTTTAACCATGTTTGGAGATTCATAGATCCAAAGGTTCAAGGAAATGGTATCACCCACTTTCCTTTTCCACTCCTCTTCCTTACATGTTTCTTTGTTTCCTACATTACTCAATGGAAATGAACTCTCAAGAGGAGTCAAGCCTTTTGGAAATTTGTTATCTTCCATAGATATGATTTCCTTAGGCTTAAACAGTTAATTTTGTATGAAATCACATATGCCTTCATCATTAGGGAAAACCTACCATGATTCTACATTATTTGTAATGTGAGGACGATATAAAGATTGAAAAGTACAATCATTCCTTTGAGGTAGAGGTTGTCGAGTAGGAGATTCCGCAAATACAACTAATCTATCAGCCATTGAATTAATTTCTCTCTTAACATGAGTGATGTTAAATGATAATAGGTTCGAGATAAACATCCAAACAACTTGGGTATAGTGTTTCATCAACTTATTTCTAGGAGAATAGATTTTACGCACAAGGTTCACAACAAGTTCATAATCACCAAAAATTGTAAGGTGCCCGCAACCAAGGTTATAATCATTCTCGATGCCTAGGAGTAAGGCTTCAAACTCAGTGACATTGTTCGTGCAAGAAAACTATAACCTATAAGAAAAGTTGTGGATTTTACCTATAGGTGAGTACAAGATAATGCCAACTCCATTACGTTCGTTTGAGCATGAGCCATCGAAATGCATGTGCCACATACCATATTCTAAATCAATTTGTTCCAGGGTAGTGTCACCCTCATCAACAAAGATGAAGTACACCCCTAAGTCTTCTTCAAGATAGTTTACATTCAGTTGAGAAATTCTCTCTATGTATGGTGAAATTATTCCTTCTCTTAGGATTATAATATTCTTTCCATTCTGGGGAACAGATAAGTGTGTTCCATCAAGAGAAAGATATCCACTTGTTAGGTCTTTTCAGTCTCTTCCTAAGATAATTGAAAAATTTCTTACTGGCATGTTGATTACTTGGATGTTGAGAGTTGTCCTTATTTCGAGATGTGCACATAGAAATAAATTTATGTCTTTGATTTCACCTATAGTTGACTGTTGCAGACTGTTATAGGAGAGAATGCTTCTCAAATTTTCATTAGTATGACAAGCCTAGATATTCCATGATGATTTTTGACATGACGCTTGGACCCGAACCGCCATCAATTAGGAAACAATGGACTATCTTATCCATAATTTTTACATAAATGAAAAATGGAGGGTTTTTTACAAGGTGTCTAAAATTATTTACACCTAACTTATTTACAGTGGAATCCTCTTATTTCATCTCTTCACAAAGATTGGCTATGGTGGAATCCTTTCCTTCCATAAAATTCTTGAGATGCTTTTGTTGTTCAGGGACGACAACCATGTACAAAAGAGTAGCATCGGCCTTGATATTAGTCAATTGGTTAAGGATTTTATACTTAGAAGAGGGAAGATGGGAAGGAAATCCTTGACTTTCAGTAATTTTGACAGTTTTTACATTAGTACCTTGTGAAGATGATGTTGGGGTGGAATAAGTATGAGGAGGATCGTATTTCCCTTTAGGAGAATAATATTTGTTCCTAGTATTTATTATCATAACATCTTTCGGTTCTTCCCAATATAGAACATCGATAGTGGTTTCAGGCTTCTTGCCAAAGATG
Organism: Picea engelmannii; assembly: GCA_009831015.1. Taxonomy (NCBI): domain Eukaryota; kingdom Viridiplantae; phylum Streptophyta; class Pinopsida; order Pinales; family Pinaceae; genus Picea; species Picea engelmannii. Next base: position 678,211 of record ML783089.1, on the reverse strand, counting down.
TTATCTATGGCACTCTTCTTAACCTCACAAGTACTTTCTTCATGATTTTCTTCACATAAGTTACACCAAATGCGAGACATAATGGCCTTGGGCTGAAAACTATTTTCATTTGTATTCCTAAAAGGTGTTGTGGAAGAAGAAGATGCCCCAAGAGTAAGTGAGGGAGTATTCCCCCTTCGTTCATAGGTTACCATTAGATTGTTCATATCTTGCACAAGTTGTAGGAGGGAAGACATATATGTTTGTTTGACTAAGTCTCCTTTAGGGAGACCTGTTCTTTCAAGTTACTCTTTGTGTTAGCGACATTTATTGTCCTAGGCATAAGAGTATTCGGGTCTGCAAGTTGCATGAGAAGTGCTCGAGTGCAACATGGAAAAATCTTGTTCTAAGGCTTCCAATCAAGCAAGCAAGTGAAATTGCGTTGCCAATGGCCCGGATTCATCTATAAAATCATATCGACGGTCGGCGGGAAATCGCGGTTAGCGGAGTTGCACGATAGGTAGCGTCTATATACATATAGGAAAGATAACAGTCGTCCGTCCAAATACGTGTGGCGTGAGATCCAGTCGCGTCAGCGATTCAACATTCGAGAGTTCAAGGGGTGAGGGTTTTATGTTGTTCTACATCTCGAAACCCCGAACCCCGAAAGCGATGAAAGCGCCCAAAGTCAGGCCCACAATATCGAGGGGAAGTCTCAACCATCCACCTAAAATGAACACCTGGCGCGTGATTAGGCTCCTCGCCTTTTCGCCCATCACGATTTCGAAGCGCAAGAAGCAGCCCCATCATATCCCCGATGCGCGAAGCAACAATAGCGTCAGGGACTTGGGGCCCACAGCATCATCGGGTGAGTTTAGAGCCGTCAGATCTAGGGGGATGCACGTCACCAACTCAAGCCATCTCGTCATTTCGCTCATTGCGATTTCAAGGGATAGGGATCAACCCCTTCCTATCCACGAATGCCGAAAGCTCATTTGAGAGTAAAAATAGGGTCACAACCTGTGGTCACCTGGGAAGTAAAAGAGCTATGCAAAGGGGGCCAAAGATGTCAGGTCCAATCGCCGAAAGGTTCATCGCATTCTCTGGGCGCCATTTGATCCGACCTTAAGCCTGGTTTTCGCTTAAAGTAAATAAAGGTAAGAAAGAGTGGTTGAAACCTCTCTTCATGCATTAAGTGCAAGATATGGAGAGCCTGGCCAGCAGTCTTCTCGAGGGGGGCCTGCGTACCATTTTTTCAAAAGAGGCCATGCCCAGTCCTCGATTAGCCAGAGGAGTTTTGCGCACGCTAGCCCAACACTTAATGGCTCAGCTACCCTCCTTGCAGGAGCCATGCGTAATTAAGGTGGCGCTTGAAGAAAAATATCAGTACGAGTTTGACTGAAGAGACACCAAGCCTGGGGTGACTGGGCACACCTCTGTGAGGTGAATTTTCCTGAGTATATAGACTTAGTCTTGGAATTTTCTAATCCATCGACGGTAGAGTGAAGCTCCCGATTGTAATGTTTTAACAGACGCTCTAATTCTCTGGTTATGCATCTGTATGTAAGATTTCTTGTTTTATGAAAGACAGTTTCCCTGTTTCATCTAGTTTTCATCTCATACTGAGGGAGTTCATGATTGACTGATTCACATGAATTATTGCAGTTGTGTTATGATAAAGGTTTTATTGTGGCACTATTGCATTCTCTAGTTTTCTGCATTTGAATGTAAGAAGATCTCGCGTTTAAATGCATTCTCCTATAGTCTACTAGAAACCTGATGTTGATAACAGACCTCTGCATCTCTCTGATACAAGTCTTCCTCCTACTCACCCTTACTATGACTCACTGTCTGAAGTATGTCCAAGACCTCACTTTCACATGCATGCCTGGCCTAGTTTTGGAGTTGAAACAATATCGTCCGAGTTTACTTCCATTCGATCACCCCTTTCATACACAAATCATGACATAAAATGATGGGCATCGGGCTCTGCTCCTGCAAGCAATCCAGGAGTGACTTTTGTCGCCAAGATTTATGGCGCCGTTGCTGGGGACAAAGTTGAAGATTTTCCATGGGCAGAACGACATTGAGCCTCTGATTCTGAAGGTGCATCAGACATCAGAGCCCTTAAATATTGCTACTGTGCACCTGGCGACTCCACTGTGGTGACTCCAGGGTTTCCACATCACTGTTTCAGTTGTGGCTAATGTTAGCACACCTAAAAGCTGACCCTAAGGAGATTTCTCGAGAAGGTTTCAAAAGCTTCTCTCCGAGCCTGAGAAGCTTCCTGGGGTAACAACAACGTTAGGATCTGGCCTTTGATGGTGAACAAGGACTAGATACATTCGAAGCTGCGCATATTTCACCTGGCGACTCCATGATTAGAGGATCGATTGGAGACTCCACTGGTTCGGATGGAGAAGATCTTGGCTCGCAGGTTTGCTCCTTTCGATTTTTCTGCTATTCCTAGTTTTCCTAATGTTGTCCCCTCTCCGAATGAATGGGGCGATTATTTGCCCAGATTTGGAAAATGTGAAGGGGACAACCCTACTCAACACCTCAGCGAGTTTCATGAACTCATGCGTCAGTGGGAGATACATCATGAGGATGTATTATTAAAGATGTTCATGTTCTCGTTAGTAGGGGATGTGTGTAAATGGTATCATTCTTTACCCCCTGCTAGCATTTCTTCACTCAGTGAATTCCATGCAGCCTTCATTGCCTATTGTCAGGAGCTTTATCCCTCTGAGTTGATTTTTCATAGTTTTTGTGAGGGATACTACAACAAATGTATACAAGATAAAGCTGTCTCTTATGTAGGCTATGAGGATGATCTTGATGACCTGGATCATAAATCAGTCATTTCTCCTCCCCATTCGTCTGCTTCGAACGAAGTTATGGAGCTGGTAAAATCTATCACTGCCAGACTTGACAGGTGGGAAGCTGAGCGATGTACGAAGGATTTTGGTATCTCTACAATGGATGATTATGAAGATCTCGGGGAGGAAGAAGATGATTCAGGTGAAGTTATGGAGCTGGTAAAATCTATCACTGCCAGACTTGACAGGTGGGAAATTGAGCGATGTACAGAGGATTTTGGTATCTCTACAATGGATGATTATGAATATCCAGGGGAGGAAGAAGATGCTTCGGGTGAAGTTATGGAGCTGGTAAAATCTATCACTGCCAGACTTGACAGGTGGGAAGCTGAACAATGTGCTGAGGATTTCCCATCCTTTGAAGCAGAGGCCCTTAGAAGCTCTATTGAAGGCGATTATGAACAAAGCTTTCCCACGGGTCTTGTTTATGTTCATTATGAATCTGACTCGTGGGAGAGCCAAGAAGAAGAAATCCTCCCAGATATGATTATTTTTTATGAAGGCTGTGATGATGAGGGCTGTAAGGATAGAAGACTGGGGGAAGAAGATGCTCTGAGTAAACTGATAGAGCAGGCGAAATCTCTCACTGCCCAACATGCAAGGTTGGAATCTGAGGACAATGGGGAGGATTTTCCAGTCTCCAAGGCAGATGTTCTAGATGGCTCTTTCAAGGAGATGATTGAAGATTTCGTAAACGCATTAACATCTGCCCCCGATGAGCTTGTTGTCTCAGATCAAAACGATGAAGAGGTAGTTATGGAAGAGGATTGTTCTTTTTTCCTTCACGAGATCTCCCATGATGTGTTTACATTCGGGGTCGAAACGGAGGAGCGGGGGATAGTTCCACTTTTGCAAGTTGGAGAAGCTCTGTTCCCCCCGACTTTGATGATTATCTGGAAGAGGAGCAGTGGAACCCCACATCACCTTCTGCTGATCAGTGTAGCCAACCCACTTATGATAGTCACGAATCAGATTCTGAGCTTGATATGTTGGATTTCCAAGAGCAGGTCACATAACCTTGTCCTCTGCTCACTAAGGAAAATCATCACGAGGAAATCAACCATCTCAATCTTTTAGGAGACGTTGAGCAGTACGAGGAAGAGAAGAATTTACCCGAGGAGGTTGTTTATGATGAATACGAATTTGACCCAGGGGAGAACCAAGAAGAAGAGGAAAAGGAACCAGAAGAACAACTAAGCGCACATTTATTTTCCTATCCAGAGCTAGTCAAAGAGCAGCCACCACCCGAGATCAGTGACCCTACGACATTTGTCCACTCACCTGTGCTTGTTAGAGATATTCATCCACATGAGAACAACTGCGTAGCATAGGAGTCTGCCTGTCGCCAATTTTATGAAATTTGCAACTCATTCTATGATCCTGTCAGCGAGTACATGGAGTGGCATTTCCCCTATGCCTTGGAGCTGCCCTATTTCATCTCAACTTCACCCTGTGAGGATAAGTTGAAGAGTGTAGTCGTTCTGCTGTCACGGTTACACTATCTGCTGGTGATCATTGACAGAAGGAAGAAGCTTCTATCCAGGAAGCTGCTTGAATGGCTATGGTGGAAGTTTTCTTTCACCTAGCCCATGTAAAATATTTTATTAGCATTATGACTGTATATAAATAAGCTTTTTTGAGCATGTAGCTTTATTTTGTTACTTTTATTTTTCGGCCTGTATTTTCAACAACGGGATGTTTTGAGAATGACTCCATAGCCCAACAGCAAGGCACTGAAGCTGCAGAATGAGTTCTTAGAGCATCACAGGGATGACTCTATCCCCCATGGAGCCTATGTTAGCAACATTTCTTGTCCTAGGCACAAAAGTATTCGGGTCTACAAGTTGCACGAGAAGCACCCGAGCGCAGCATGGAAAAATCTCGTTCTAAGGCTTCCAATCGAGCAAGTGGGTGAAATTACGTTGTTAATGGCCTGGATCCATCTATAAAATCATATTGACAGTCAGCAGGAAATCGTGGTTAGCAGAGTTGCGTGATAGGTAGCGTCTATATACATACAGGAAAGATAGCAGCCATCCGTCTGAAGACGTGTGGTGCGAGATCCAGTCGCGTCGGCGATTTGACATTTGGGAGTTCAAGGGGTGAGGGTTTTATGTTGTTCTACATCTTGAAACCCCGAACCCCGAAAGCGCTGAAATCGCCCAAATTCAGGCCCACAGTATCGAGGGGCAGTCTCAGCTTTCCATCTAAAATGAACACCTGGCACGTGATTAGGCTCCCCACCTTTTCTCCCATCACGATTTCGAAGCACAAGAAGCAGCCCCCTCATATCCCCGATGCGTAAAGCAACAAGAGCATTAGGGACTTGGGGCCCACAGCATCATCGGGTGAGTTTAGGGCCGTCAGATCTAGGGGGACACGTGTCGCCAAATCAAGCCATCTCGGTGTTTCGCTCATCGCGATTTCAAGGGACAGGGATCAACCCCTTCCTATCCACGAATATCGAAAGCTCCTTTGAGAGTAAACATAGGATCACAACCTGTGGTCACCTGGGAAGTAAAAGATTTGCGTAAAGGGGGCCAAAGACGTCAAGTCCAGTCGCCGAAAGGTTCATCGCGTTCTCTGGGTGCCATTTGATTCGACCTGAAGCTTGGTTTTCTCTTAAAGTAAATAAAGGTAAGAAAGAGTGGTTGAAACCTCTCTTCATGCATTAAGTGAAAGATATGGAGAGCCTGGCCAACGGTCTGCTCGAGAGGGGCCTGCGTACCATTTTTTCAAAAGAGGCCATGCCCAATCCTCGATTAGCCAGAGGAGGTCTGCGCACGCTAGCCCATCACTTAATGGCTCAGCTACCCTCCTTCAAGGAGCCATGCGTAATTAAGGTGGTGCTTGAAGAAAAATATCAGTACGAGTTTGACTGAAGAGACACCAAGCCTGGGGTGACTGGGCACRCCTCTGTGAGGTGAATTTTCCTGAGTATATAGACTYAGTCTTGGCATTTTGTAATCCATCGATGGTAGAGTGAAGCTCCTGATTGTAATGTTTTAACAGACGCTCTAGTTCTCTGGTTATGCATCTGTATGTAAGATTTCTTGTTTTATGAAAGACAATTTCCCTATTTCATCTAGTTTTCATCTCATACTGAGGGAGTTCATGATTGACTGATTCACATGAATTATTGCAGTTGTGTTATGATAAAGGTTTTATTGTGGCACTATTGCATTCTCTGGTTTTCTACATTTGAATGTGTTGGAGCCAGAAGTCACTCCTGGATTGCTTGCAGGAGCAGAGCCTGACACCCATCAGTTTAATGTCACGATTTGTTTAAAAGGGGTGATCAGATGGAAGCACACTCAGAACAATCTCGTCTCAACTCTGAAACTAGGCTAGGTATGCATGACGAGTGAGGTCTTGATAAACTTCAAACAATGAGTTGTATTAAGGGTGAGTAGGGGGAAGACTTGCATGAGAAAAGTGCGAAGGTCTATCATAAACATCAGGTTCATAACAGACTGAAAGAGAAAGCATTCGAACGCAAGATCCTCTTACATTCAAACAAAAAAGACTCAAGAATACAATAATGTCACAACAAATCCTTTATCATAACATCACTGTAACAAACCACGTGAATCCTTCGATCATGAACTCTCTGATATAAGACGAAAACATAGATGGAAAAGGGAAACTGTTTTTCATAAAACAAGAAATCTCAAACACAGAGGCATCACCCACAAAACTAGAATGGCCGCTGAAACTTTACAGTCGGGAGCTGAGCTCTACCATCGATAGATACAAAAATGGAGAAAACGCCTTCATATACTCAGAACTACAACAATAGCGAAATCAAGACACTATATTGAAGGCTTTGCATCTGCATGTCTTTCTGACAGTCAACCTATGAAAGGTTGTGCATCTTATGTCAGACGCAATCTGACTCTTTGACAGTTCCAACGGCGAATCGACGTTCCTTTAATTCATGGTCGTGCTTTCCCATTATGGAGGAGACGATATCTAACCACCACCAACCGTTTCAATAACTGCTTCATCGAGATTGAGGATGGCCCAGCCAACTCGGCACCTTCGGGACGTGGAGAGCCTCCTGCGCTGCCACCTGGAATAATTGACTGGCTTGACGAATAGGCGTGGAGGCCAGTGCGGAAGGTGGGACACGGGAATAGAGTGATGGCGTCGAAACTGTGAGGACGCGAAATAAGTGGCGAGGTGTGAGAAGGGCGACACAAGAGGGCACATGGCGGAAGACAACAGGCGGAAAGGGAGGGAAGACGAGAGATAATGGGCTTGCTCTTTGTCGATAGGCTGACGTGGAAATGAGCGGGACACATGGCAAGCAACGAGTGGATGATGAAAAGGAGGGATGGATCATGCGGACCAAAGAGGGGAGGTGGATGGATGACACACGACAGCAGCAGAGAGGTGGCTCTGGAAGGTGATATGATGGGAGAAGGGCCCACGCAGGCTAAACACAGAGCGACTAAGAATTATGGGAGTGCGCGAGCGCCGTTGATCCGGGCACTAAGATCTCAGCCGTCGAAAAGTTTCATCCGCGATTCCAGACCCCCCCCCCCCCTCTGCTTAAAGGTAGAAAGGCAGGGGGGTCCGGAATTGCCTTTATCACCGTTGATCCAGGCGTGCTGATCTGGACCGTTGAAGAGATGCACCCGCGATTCTGGACCCCCCCCCCGCTTAAAGGTAGAAAGGTGGGGGGGGTCCGGAATTCTATATGCGCCGTTGATCCGAGCGCGCGAATCGCTGTCGCTCGAACTTGCTCGTTACTTACCATGGGTGCATTATCACCCAAAACTTAGGACAAGTGGGTTTTAACCCATTCTTTTGCATTCTAACCCGCTTACAAGAAATATCGTTAACATTTGGCTCCATGGGGGATAGAGTCGTCCCTGTGATGCTCTAAGAACACTTTTGCAGATTCAGTGCCTTTGCTGTTGGGCTATGGAGTCATTTATTAGTCCGAAAAACAAAACAGAAACAATATTTACAAAACAAAACAAAAAGAGCCGACTGCGGCTCACAAAAAACATTTTTTCAAGAAATGCCCATTTACTGGGCTACTAAAAACTTCTTTGCCTTCCAGATCCTGCAACTTGTAAGTATTTTTTGAAAATACTTCAAGGATCTTGAAAGGCCCAAACCAGAGGGCATCAAACTTGTCGTGCTTGCCCCTGTCCTGCCTGGGTGCGTCCCACTTGAGTACCAGGTCACCCTGACTGAACTCTTTCTTTATGTTCTTCTTGTCAAAGGCCTATTTTATTTTCTGTTGATGATTGCAGGCTCTATCCATGACATGTTCTATGATCTGTTGCACCTCCACCATCTGATAAATCCTTCTGAGAACATGGTTAGATTCCCATTCAAGGTCCTAGAGGAGATTTTCCACAGGTAAGGCGACATGAGTGGGGAAAATGACCTCTATTCCATAAACAAGTTGGAAAGGAGAGACGCCCAGGGATTTCTTAGTTGTCACCCGATCAGCCCAGAGAGCAAATTTGAGCTTTGAGTCCCAGGCCCTTTTATTTTCCTCCAGTAGCTTCTTAATAAGCTTGATTGGACTTTTATTGGAGGACTCTGCAAGTCCATTTCCTTGAGGATAATAGGGAGTAGAGTGAATCAGTGAAATCTTGAATCGTTCACAGAACTTGACCAGAGGCTTAGACCGAAAAGGGGAGGCATTGTCAGTGATAATTTTGCTAGGGCAGCCAAATCTAGCCATGATATCTTCCAGGAAGCTGATAATCACTTTGTGAGAAGTTCTTCTGGTAGGGACAACTTCTATCCATTTGGTGAAGTAGTCGGTCGCAGTCAAAATCCATCGGTGCTGGCCACTTGAGGGAAGATGAATTTCCCTGATGAAGTCCAATCCCCACTGCTAAAAGGGTGTTGAGACTACCACAGGATTTAATGGCAGGGATTTGAGTTGTTTCTTTCCTGAGAATTTCTGGCATTTAATGCAAGCTCTGATTTCCCTGCAGACATCGGGAAATAAAGTGGGCCAATAGTATCCAGCCCGGAGGATCTTTTGAGTTGTGGTCTTCCAAAAATGATGACCTCCATAGAGACCAATATGAAAGTCGAACATAACCTTCTGGGCTTGCTGCGGGTTCAGACACCTTAGAAATACCCCCAGAGGGTCTTTCCAGTATAAATCTTGGTCAATGAGGCAATATCTAACTACTTTGAGCTTTAAATCTCTCGCCTTGCTTTTTTCCATCCCATCAGGAGGCCTCAATTCTTGTAGAAAGTACAAGATATCCTTGTACCAGGCACATGCTGCTAGTGGTAAGGCATTTTGGGACTGCTCATGGGATGAATCAGCTTGCTCGTTGATGAAATGGATTCCCAAGGCCCTGCAATTTGATTCAGCCAGCAACTTGGCTAAACCCTGCCCCTTTATCAGCTTGGTGGGCTTGATTTCCAGATTGAACTCTATAATTTTGGCAATCCACTTACCTCTTCTTTCGTCTATGTCAGGTTGTATAAGAATGTCCTTCACGGAGGCTGAAGGGACATATGTAGTGATCTTTGAATGCAAGACATAGACTCTGAATGCTTTGAGAGATTTCACCAAGGCATAGGCCTGCTTCTCCATGATCTCGTACCGGATTTCTGCATCTCTCAGCGCCTTGATAAAGAAAGCAATAGGCTACTCTTGTCCTTGATCGTTTTTTTGCAATAATACTGCTGCTATTGTATCACAGGAAGAAAAAGAAAATATCAGAAAATCTTTAGAATAATTGGGACTGATTAGCACAGGTGCCTCAATCAACGCCTTCTTTATTTGGACAAAATATTCCCTGGGTTCAGAGGTCCATTTTACATCATTCCCCTTCCTGAGGATGGCTGTGATGTGTTTCACCAACTCAGCAAAATTCGAGACAAATCTCCTCAGAAAATTTATCCTCCCCAAAAAAGCCTGAACTTCCTTCTTAGATCTGGGAAGTGGCAGGGTCTAAAGTGATTCTACCCGATCAGGATCAATTCTCACTCCCTCTGCTGACACTATATGTCCCAATAGTTTTCCTCTTGCATAGCAAACAATGATTTCTTGGGGTTTAAAGATAGGCCATACCTCCGACACTTCCTGAAAACCTTCTTCAAGTGGCAACGGTGCTCTTTATCAGTCTTGGAAAAGACTGTTATGTCATCTAGTTAAATCACCACAAACTTATCTTTTCCCCCGATGAAGGCTATGTCCATGGATCGCTGAAATGTGGCTCCCGCATTCATCAATCCGAAGGGCATTTTGGCATACATGAATGTACCCCAAGGAGTGGTGAAGGCCGTTTTTTCCCTGTCTTCAGGCATGACTGATATTTGATTGTAACCAGAGAAACCATCAATCATGGATATTCTAGAAGCACCAGTGACCTTCTGCAATATGTGCTCCATGTTGGGCAAGGGATAATTGTCTTTCCTTGAGCTCTTGTTCAGGTTCCTGAAATCAATGCAGAGCCTGATTTCGCTGCTTTTCTTCCTTACTGGGACCAAGTTGGCCACCCAGTCAGAATATCTCAAGGGGACAATGATTTGGGCATCTAGCAGCTTCTTCACTTCTTTCTTCATGACAGGTAGAAGCATGGGATTTATCTGTCTTAACTTCTGCTTGAATGGCCTAGCCTCTTCTTTCAGTGGGATCTTGTGCTCAATAACTGATGTGTCATATGTTTTGAGGTCTTCATAGGTCCATGCAAACACATCAACAAACTCTCTCAGCAATTTAGTATATCCGGCTCTTTGCTCCTCAGTCAAACTCCTTGACAGCTTGACCAATTTAGGCTCCTTAGGTGTGCCTATGTTGCACTCAGTTGTGTCAGCGTCATCACCTGAAACTCTAACCTTTACTGTCACATCATTCCCATAAAACAACCTTTCTAATGGGATTAGTCCTTTTGGTATGTGGTTGCTTGGTAGCTGAATAATCTGGTGGTCAACAATTTTATTCAGAAACTCCCCAGGATGACGGTCAGGTTCTCCTTCAATGTCAGGATCCTCATCCATGTGCAATGCAGAAAAGTCATCAACGAATTGAAGAAACTTTTCGATCTCCTGATCATCCTCAAATACCTTCCAATGTCTGACATTATCTGGTACAGAGGGTCTATACTTTATTTTAACATCGGGTCCAACAGTGGGCAGTGCAGGAACTTTGAGCACACTAGCTGTGAAAGCTAAAAAGTCGGCTGGAGAATTTTCTTCCCTGGGAATGAAAGAGATGTTAAAAGCCAGGAAGAAATTATCAACTAGGTCCCATACCTCGCTCCTGTAATTCTTGAGTCAAGGATGCTTATTCTGATAAACATTTTTGACCTGCTGGACAATCAATTATGCATCCCTGAACACAGCCATCTCCTTAATTCCCATTTCCTTTGCAGCTCTTAATCCTAGAACCAGAGCTTCATACTCTGCCACGTTGTTGGTGACTTCGAATTCCAGCCTGTATGACAGAGAGATGGTCTCTTGGCAAGGGGACATGAATATTATCCCGGCACCAGCACCCATACTGGAGGAAGCTCCATCAAAGAACATCTTCCAAATAGAGGTGGTTGGAGGGGGTGTCTCTTGATTAAGAATGGGCTGCTTTCTGATCTGTAAAGGAGCCTCAGGGGTGTGGGTGAGCTGCAATAAACTGGAGCCTAAATCAATGTCCAAGGCATAGATGGGGTGATTGGTAGGGTTGGCTTCCTCACTGATTATGTAGGCTAGCTGGGCTTCTCTGTACAATCTCCTATGTTCCCCTCCAAAGACTGGAATGGTGGCATATGTGAGATCCATCTGCAAGGTTCCCCCTAGTCTCTTTATCCAATATATTGACAACATCATACCAAACTTAGGGGGGACGTCAGCTACCACAATATCCATGACCATATTCTTCATGGGCAGCTGAAACAAGGAAACTACCAGGTCCTTGATGACTCCCAAACACTGAACCCTCCTGGAGTCAAAAGAATAAAGGTCATGATAGGCTCGGGTGACTTCTAGTCCCAACTCTTCCATGACAGTTTTGGGCATGAGGTTATGAGAGGCCCCTGAATCCATAAGGAAATTATGCAGCACTTTGTCATGTATGTTCATGGATGTGTAGAAGGGAGGGGATGAATCATATTTGTCTTCTACCATGGGACCTAGGACAACTGCATGCCTTTCATCTTGGAGGGTTATGGAGTCTGTGAGAGGGTATGAGGCTTCAGATTTCAACAGCTCAGAGAAGCGTTTTTTGAATTCCCCATGTTTAATTAACTCAGTGAGTGGCATAGGAATTCTGATCTTTTGAATCTCATGTTCGAAATTGAAAGAAGACATAGGTTTTGGGAGTTCTCTAATTTCAGGAACATGATTATGGACAATGGGAGAGAGAGGTTGAGCCTTCTTACCTCTTTGAGCGTCTGCTACTTTTTTAGCAGGTTTCTCTGTTCTAGTGGATTTCTCAGGAACATCAGGTGTTGCTACCCTTTTGTCGGACCTCAGGTTGTACCTGCCTCGACCGCCACTAGCTTTATCTCCTTTTCTCAATTCATTCAATTGACCATCCATGAGAGACTCTTCGTATGCTGATTGAGTCAAATGAGGGAAAGGAGGGGTGACTTCTAAGCAGTGGATTTTAGGCTCAGGCTCGTATGTTTCCCCTTCTTCTTCATCAGCCGCAAAATTGTTTTGAAAGGGAGCCTAGATTCTCTGGTCATCCTTGTCTGCTCTTTTCTCTCTGTGTATGGTTGGGGGAGAAATATAATTTGGCCTTCTGAAACCCCCTTTATTCTCAACGCCCTGAGGGCCCTTGTTCACCTACCTCCTTTCCACCTTCAATCTCTCCATATCTTCTTTCAGGAAATCCATTACTTGGGTTAGCTCATTTACTTGAGGGTGGGGCAGTGATGGGCCGGAAGTTGAGGCTTCCGATTTTTCCTTTATTTTGTCTGCATCATCCTGGTTCCTCAGTCTTCCAGCTGCTAACATGTTGGATTCCACTTCTATAGCTGCATCTTGCATCTGAGCTAAAGAGGTGGCTCTTCTTTCTCTTAATAAGAGACAAAAATCAGGGTCAAATGCACCAGCATATGAAATTTGAGCAGAGGCTTCTGAGGGATTTATCTCTGCAGGGATCTTATTGTACATATTATTGAATCTTTTGGAGAAGTCAGAGACAAACTCTCCATCCATTTTCTTCAGAGCCCCAAACTCTGTCATGTAATACATATAATCCTTCTTGTCTCCCCACTGTCTCAGGAAAACACTATCCAGAGCCTCAATTCCAGCAATAGATCCGGGGGCTAGTCCTCTAAACCATTTCCTGACCTCACCCTCCAGAATCTGGACAAAGACTCTCATCCAAACATCTTCATTTTCAATGTTTAGGTTGTCTGCATAACTGTAAAAAGCAGCCAAGTGCTCCTCGGCATTTATGTCTCCCTCCCCACTGAACTTGGGCATGTACTTCAAGTAGTCTCCGACAGGGAGAAGATTCATAGGATGTGGTAAGATCAGAGGAGCATATCTAGCAACAACTATGGCGTCCATTCTATTCAGAGGGGGATTATCACCAGCCATAGGAATATTAGGAAGTGGAGAATTTGGAGGAGAAGGAGTGTGGATGGGAGATGTCGGAACAAAGGTTATGGGAGGAGACAATGGAGAAAACAGAGAGAGAGATAAGGGACCTGAATGTGTAGATGCTTCTCTCCATGTGGTAGTAGCAATAAAAGGAGGGGTGGTGAAACCTTCATAGGTTTGAGGTCTGTGTTGAGGCATAACTTCCAGGGAGGGGGGAGTGACAAGAATATCTCTTTTTTATGCCAGACCAGGAGGAGAAAATTCAGCAGGAACACTCCCGAAATTCAGAAAAAGGGAAACCTCAGAGGAAGGATGACTAGGAAGCTGAGAATAAGAAAATGGAATTCTCACAGAAGGGGAAGGCACATTACCTGTTTCGGTGATGGAAACTTCTTTCGCAGAGATCTTTCCCTTTTTGCGCACCGCTTCCGAGTCAGCTTTTGGTGTAGCTAAAGGCAAGTGTGGATTAGACCTCGTGTGTCTACCTCTCGAAGCCACAATGATAGAGCAGGTTCTCCCCAGCAGAGTCATCACAATGGAGTCTCCAGGTGCACAGTAGCAATCTTCAAGTTCTGATATCTGATGCACCTTTAGAATCAATTGATCTTTGTCATTCAATCCCGGGGAAAATATTCACCTTCGTCCCCGGCAATGGCGCCAGAAATGTTGGAGCCAGAAGTCACTCCTAGATTGCTTGCAGGAGAAGAGCCTGACACCCATCAGTTTAATGTCATGATTTGTTTAAAAGGGGTGATTAGATGGAAGCACACTCGGAACAATCTCGTCTCAACTCTGAAAATAGGATAGGTATGCATGACGAGTGAGGTCTTGATAAACTTCAAACAGTGAGTTGTATTAAGGGTGAGTAGGGGGAAGACTTGCATGAGAAAAGTGCGAAGGTCTATCATAAACATCAGGTTCGTAACAGACTGAAAGAGAAAGCATTCGAACGCAAGATCCTCTTACATTCAAACAAAAAAGACCAGAGAATACAATAATGTCACAACAATCCTTTATCATAACATCACTGTAACAATCCACGCGAATCCTTCGATCATGAACTCTCTGATATAAGACGAAAACATAGGTGGAAAAGGGAAACTGTTTGTCATAAAACAAGAAATCTCAAACACAGAGGCACCACCCAGAGAAATAGAATGGTCGCTGAAACTTTACAGTCGGGAGTTGAGCTCTACCATCGATAGATACAAAAATGGTGAAAATGCCTTCATATACTCAGAACTACAACAACAACAAAATCAAGACACTGTATTGAAGGCTTTGCGTCTGTATGGATTTCTGACAGTCAACCTCTGAAAGGTTGTGCATATTATGTCAGACACAATATGACTCTTTGACAGTTCCAACGACGAATCGACATGCCTTTAATTCATGGTCGTGCTTTCCCATTATGGCGGAGGCGATATCTAACCACCACCAACCGATTCAATAACTGCTTCATCGGGATTGAGGATGGCCCAGCCAACTCGGCACCTTCAGGACATGGAGAGCCTCCTGCGCTGCCACTTGGAATAACTGACTGGCTTGACGAATAGGCGTGGAGGCCAGCGTGGAAGGTGGGACACGGGAAAGGAGTGATGGCGTCGAAACTGTGAGGATGCGAAAGAAGTGGCGAGGTGTGAGAAGGGAGACAGAGGAGGGCACATGGTGGAAGACAACAGGTGGAAAGGGGGGGAAGATAAGAGATAATGGGCTTGCTCTTTGTTGATAGGCTAACGTGGAAAGGAGCGGGACACATGGAAAGCGACGAGTGGATGATGAAAAGGAGGGATGGACCATGTGGACCAAAGAGGGGAGGTGGATGGATGACACACGACAGCAGGAGAAAGGTGGCTCTGGAAGGTGATATGATGGGAGAAGGTCCCACGCAGGATAAACATAGAGAGACTGAGAATGATGGGAGCACGCGAGCTCCGTTGATCCGGGCGCTAAGATCTCAGCTGTAGGAAAGTTGCGTCCGCGATTCCGGACACCCCCCCCCCCCCCTCTGCTTAAAGGTAGAAAGGCAGGGGGGGTCCGGAATTGCGTTTATCGCCGTTGATCTAGGAACGCTGATCTGGACCATTGAATAGATGCGCCCATGATTCCGGACCCCCCCCCGCTTAAAGGTAGAAAGGTGGGGGGGTCCAGAATTCTATATGCACCGTTGATCCGGGCATGAGAATCGCTGCCGCTCAAACTTGCTCGTTACTTACCATGGGTGCATTATCACCCAAAACTTAGGAATAGTGGGTTTTAACCCATTCTTTTTCATTCTAACCCCCTTACAAGAAATATTGTTAACAGAATGTAAGAAGATCTCACGTTTAAATGCATTCTCCTACAATTTGCTAGAAACCTGATGTTGATAACAGACCTCTGTATCTCTCTGATACAAGTCTTCCTCCTACTCACCCTTACTACGAATCACTGTCTGAAGTATGTGCAAGACCTCACTTGCCCATGCATGCCTGGCCTAGTTTTGGAGTTGAAACAATATCGTCCAAGTTTACTTCCATTCGATCACCCCTTTCATACACAAATCGTGACATAAACTGATGGGCATCGGGCTCTGCTCCTGCAAGCAATCCAGTAGTGACTTCCGTCGCCAACACTTTGTACTCCAGGCAAGTGTGGAGAGTGAAGCCAAGATTTTCAATAGCCTTTTCTTCGAGCCTGTAATGATAAGGAGAGGGAAGCACATTATAGTAATGAATGAAAGCATCTTGGTTTTTGGGGCGGAATATTTCAGGGATTTGATTGTAAAATTTGGTGAAGCGGAGGTTAAAGGATTTAATAGTCTCACCATATTTGTAAGAAATATTTTTATATTCCCTTAACTATTCAGTTGGGCTCTTGGATTGTCCATAAGTTGACTTGAACCAATAAACCAACTCTTCCCAAGTGGAAAGGATCTTTGGAGGGAGATCAAAGAAATCAGATGATGCTTTCCCTTCAAGGGAGTTGACAAATAAGCGCATGCATGTATCATTATCGTTAGCCCCGATATTATGAAAAGCATTAGAAAATGCCACTAAGTGTTCGTTTGTAGAAACATTATTATTCCCTGAGAAATTAGGAATATTCTCTTTAAACTTGGGTAACATATGAGTAGCAGGTGCTAGATTCAAAGGAGAAGAGACATTCCATGGGGTGGTCGTAGCATCTTCCTCAAACTGAAAAATGTCATACTTCTTTATAACTTTAGCAGGGTTGGTTGTTGATTGTATAGGAACTTGATGACTATATAGACTACCAATTACCGATGAGGCCATAGGTTGGGATGATGAAGCACCCTTAACACCACTAGCACCACCCGCAAATGCCATTTTGAAAGTGATGGGTAAGGGAGAAAAGGGTGAGCTGGCAGAATCAGACAAAGTCCTCCTTATAGTGCTTTCTTGGGTCAACAAAATGGATTTCCTTCTTCCTATTTTAATGATAGGAGTAGCTTCAGGGGACAATCCTCTTCTTCTTCTAGAAATGCAAGGATTTGAGGACATGAAAAAAAAGAACAAAGGCTTAGGAAAAGGGAGGTTACTGTTGATTTCTAGGTTTTCTTTGCCTGGATTCCCAGCATTCACAGATACTTATATCTTGTTCAGCTACTTCCCAAGAGCGTTCAAACTCAGCCCATGTATTAGCAGTTTCTAGAAAAGTATTGAATAAGGTCAAGGAAATTATAGTCTAGTCTTTAAGACCATGTTCAATATTAGGATGCCTTGTAGAAGGTATTGTCATGAGAAAAATCAGTCAAAGAGCATTCGAAAAAAAACCAAAAAGAGTAAAAAATAATCGTGAATACAATCAACCAGAGAGATATGGAAGATCTCCCTAGTAAGGTCGCCAAATAAATGTTGAGGAAAAGGTATGGAGTACCTCACTCAATCATTTTCATATCTTTCCTGGCTAAGACAAGACAATTGGGAATGTCACCCGAGGTTTATAGCCTCAAAACATTCACTCAAACCAGAAGTATTAATTGCAAGGATTAAGGCTTATTTTATGATTTGTATATGTTGCAATATTAAAATAAAATTTAAACAAAGTTGTAAGAGTGTATACATATTTTAGAATAAAGTAAACATGGAGACAAAACTGAAATGAAGAACCAAGTCATGAAAACACATGTATGAGACAGAACAATAATCTGATTTTATTTCATTCTAAGATACAAAAAGTGTATTTATCTTTACAAACCCCTGTGAGGGTATGGACCAAATTCATATTTAGAGGTCTCCGATGGGCACCATACAAAAAGACTCTGAAAGTAAAATAAAACTAAAACTAATGATCTGGATTAGCTTGCCACAAAATGTTGCCATTTGACTCTGCAAGACATTTGTTGGGCCTCAAAATAGTCCCTATTCTCACTCCATTATTCACAAATACCTTCACATTACTTCCATATTACCTTCATGTCACCTTCATTCCACCTCCACATCATTACATTTATCTCATCATTGGGTTATAACTATGCTTTTCCAAAGTTTATTAATTCTTAACATTTTAAAGTGGATTTGTGATTAAACTTTAGAAAATAATATACTTATACTTATACCTAACAATTAGAATGATTTTGGTGACATGTGTAGGTGATTTGGAAGCTTCCAAGACACTCTTATGTGGCCTCCAATACTCAAATTCGAATTCCCTTCAAGATATGGAAGGAGATTTGGATAAAGGTCAAAGAGAATATGTGTCTCATCATTAGCTATTTGGTTGTAACTATATGAGATTTTTATGGATCTAGGGAGAGAATATTGGATCTCCATTAATGGGGTATCTTCTTATGTTCTTGTATAAATAGGAGAGCCTTCTCCTTCCAAAAGGAGGTGTGAAGTTTGGGAAATTCTCATGTTTTGAATTTATAGGTTGGTTTTTGAGGTTAGTAGAGAGGAGATCTTATATTGGAATGAAGATGTAATCATATTCTTTTGAATACAATACATGCTTCCATTTTGATCTCTATCTTGTGTTAAGATTATGGTGTACTTACTGAAGGATGGAAGGCCTCCCATGCACTGATGCCAGTACACCTATGTGTTGTATATAGTAGGTAAAATTTGTCATTTGTATATTCATGTTATTTTATCTTTATGTTCTTTGCTTTAGTAGTTTAGGATAGACAACTTCAAATCCTCACACATATTGTGTTGTGCCTCTAAGCTTATGAGCTCCTGGTTGACATTAAATCGTTGAGAAATTTATACGACATAGATTGCACTCAACAACATTCTTTATCAACCATGAAAATCAATTCACAAACAAACAAGAATACACATACTATTAAGGATGAATCAAACACCTTTAAAACAATCTGTTGAAATATATGATTCAGTTTTGAATCTTGCTGCCTTAAATAAGACCTTGTTATCAACAAGAGGATTAGGCTTTCAAGTAAACTCATAAATGAATGAAAATTGAAGTTATCTCATTAACTAGAGAACACACCTTAGTATTGTAGTTCTCCTTCTATTCTCCCCTTGTCTCTTCCTCTCGTTGAACCTTTATTATTTCTCAATAAGTTTAGGTAGTTCAACTACTTTATTTAGTTAAGTAAAATCAACTTAACTAATTAGTTTAGGGAGAAATGATTAATAATAATTTATAAATAAGGGTCTAGTTAATAATTACGAAATAGGTGGGACCCCTTGTGACTCCCATCATTCTCTTTGCCAATCATCAAATATAAAATACAAAATTTATCATTTGGATCATATGACACCCTTGTATCTCCCATGGATATCATTTAAATCGAATATTTAAATATCAACAAAATTTAAGGACATATCCCAAGAAAACAATACATCCATATTATCCACAAAAAATATCCAAAATAAAGCTTGTTGTCCAAAATATGTTGAAAATCATTAAACATTGTCTTCGCCACTGAATATCATAAAAAAAAACATTTAAATCCATATGTGTTGTTGTGTGAGGCATATTTCCTCTTATCACTATTGTCTCATCTTGACTTTTCTAAGGTAGCCCTTTGTTGGTTAGACCCTTGGGGATGTATTTTACTGATCACGTGGGATAAATCATATTTTAGGTGGAGACATGAAGACACAGATTTAGCATAATATGTGGATGGATTGGAGGGGGAGGTCACTTATTTTCCTTTTTCTTTCATAGGTTGTGGGATATCAGTTTTTAATCTTTTGCTAGTGTGCGAGGACTGTATTGGCGAAACAACATGAGAAATTTGACCATTGGGATTAACTGGTGGTGGTAAAGGTAATAACATAGTGGGCCAACCACGGTGGTGAGAGGAAGGATGGTGGACAACTTCTTTCCAACCGTCATTAGCGGGGACTTCGGGCTACATTGACACATGTGGAGGAACATGAATGTCGGGAAAATTATTAGGAGGTTGAAATGGGGGTTTGTTAGGTCGGGGATGCAATATACCATGGCCAACCAAATTAAAAAAAACAAATTGAAACAAATGGTTTAACTCTTTTGTATCAACATCAAAGTGAATAGAAAACTGAGGCCTTTTATAGCCTCGCTGCCAGTTACATCTGCCTCCATTATTTCGGCCATTACTGCCCCGGCTGAAAAAACTCATCATGTAGCAATATTTAACCAGCCATGAAAAGTTCTTAACAACCCATACATGAAACTATACTTAAATAAATCAATAGTTGTCTCTATTATTCACTACATGATGCATGCACTCCATCCATAAAAATGTCATTTACTAATTGCCACACAAACAAGAAATCAATATGGTCATTGGGAATATGGAGGGATTGTATTTAGCGTAAAGTGATATCATGGAGAGGGGAAGATTTACGAGTATTGTTCAAGAAAAAAACAAAAAAAATAAGTTGTGTATATCAACATATCTCAGAATACCAATCATCAATTACTGCCACTTCATTTCTTTCATTTTCATACAGACTTTTCCTTAAAAATGAGTAACAACAGAGCAGGGAGTGAAAAATGCAATTGGGATAATGAGGGGATATTATTTTGCGTAAAATGGTGTAATGGAAGGACTCTCATGGATATTGTTCTATTATATCAAAAAATTCCACCTTCAACGTCAATTAAAATTCAAAACTCCTTACTCCTTCAAAATTGAACAACACCCTATTTAAAAAAAAACAACCTAAAACTGGTGTTTCTTTTCAAGGCTTCTCATTTTCCTTAGAAACTTATTTTCACAACAACCAATTTATATTTTATTTGACAAGTATTATTTAACAATAATAATATTTCTTGTGTATAAAAGAGTCAACGAGTGAACAACATCGTAATAATCACATCCAACACAACAAACATTGGAGGAAAGGACAGACCGTGCCCATGATATAATCACCAATACATTTTAAATGGCCACAGGGTTCCATGAAGTGGCCCAAAAGGATCCCTTTGTATAACATAATTCAAAATTGAAACTTCAAATAACAACGCTCCTAAAATCCCTTTCAGTCCGGTTCAAAAAACTCATTCAACACATAGATAATTCATCCATAGAGGTATTCCTTTCATACAAAATAGAACACACAGTAGGTCGTATCCCTTAAACAATGATTTTGCAATGTTTTCATCGCCCCAATATTTCCACAGGACAGACTGTATTACCATACACATGAGTGGGCTTAACATTATTTCCATTTTTTCACAACAAATAATAGACTAAACCCATGACCAAAAATGAGCACGAACAGTGCCTTTATCAAATTTTGGGTTGGCCACCTCCACAATAATTTCCAATACATAGGGTTCAACACATAACAGTGAAGAGTAATGCGGTGAGGGGGACAAGCTGACCAAATTAAGGGTTTAGCCAAAAGGAGCACGAGAAGCTTAATACTTCTATAAAAAATCACATTTATATTCACATATTTGTTACAAGGATGCCTTCACAATAAGAACAGAGACTAATAACTTAAATGACATTCATAGTGTTCATATAACCCACATGTAAGGAGCAGTGATACACCTAGTGAAGAAACCTAAAACAAGAAACCAGAGGCAAGGCAGGCCCGAGAGTCCCCAACTGTATTATTTCCCACAAGTAAAGCACAAATACCATATACAATAAGAAAATCCACATAGATTTTCAATGCGCATGGTTCAAATACAACGAAACAGAGACCAACACTTAACCACCAATCCATACATAGTTCAAATGCATTTATGTCCATTTCTTTTACCATATCCTTGTACACATTTTTCGACATTCCTACTGGCATATTTTGGATATCAGCTCGTTGATCCTTTGGGATTTTCATAATCTTCCTGAAAAAAGTAACATGACAAAAAACTATTTTTATATTGATATATGAAAACTAAATATAACAAAATTGATATTAATAAAGAAATGATTTGTAGTAATATATACATATTCTAGAAAAGCATTTTTAGGAATATTACTTTTTGAATGATTTTTTTTTTGTTGTTGTATGCTTTTTTTATTGCAAGTCTGGCTGGTCTCATTGACCATTTCTCTGGAAACGCTTCCTATAGTTTATATATAACCTGGTTCTTGGAATCATTGGATTGATTTATGTATTGTAAGTGGAAAGTACGTCTATACATTCATTCCACTATATCCCTCATATTTTTGTAAAAAAAACCCCCCCTTTCATTAACCTCCAACACCACTCCAGATGAGCTAAGGACCAATTCATCATCATTTACATCTTCTATAATTTTTATTTTCTTAGGACGACATTTTGTTCCTTCCCTGTTGGTCCTTGTAGAACATTAAATATATGTGAATTAATAGATTGTTTGAAACATGTTATCTAATATTTGTAAGTATATTTTTAACGAAAGTTAAAAAAAGAACTCATATTGAATAAAAAAAATTCATTCACCCGATTCTTCCTTTTGCAATTTTTTCTTCAAGATTTTGCATTATTCTGCACTTAGATCACAAAGAATCTTATCGAGCTTCCTCATTTTATGGCTCTACAGGACACACACTAACCAATACATATTATTTAAACTTACATATGGTTCAAACATATTAATTTTGTATAGAATTTACAAAGAACTTTCATTTTTTGCCTTTTTGGATGTGTTATCATTGTGTCGATCAGAATTTTTGTTACTTGAACTATTCTCACACATTTGTTTATCAATATATATCTTGTACCATTTAATACACAAGCTATTAAATATATTTTATAAATAAATCACATAATTTTCTGCAAAAAAAAGGTTTCAGGTGCGCTTTCATAATACAAAAACATCGGTACGTTCCATATATGAAACACACCGATATCAAAAATATATATTTTTAAATATATAAATTACAATGGTGCGATATGTATCGTTATCAACACAGATCCAATAGAAAAAAAATGAAAATAAAAAAAAATACCATGAACAAATAAAATTACACATTGATGAACATATTTTTTTAATTATGTTGCAACATTACCCGTGTGTTTTATCCAAAAGTGCACCAATGTGTTAGATTCAATTAGGTGCACCGATAACCCAAAACATTTAAAAAAAAAATGTAACAGGGTCGAGAGGGTTTGGATCCAATGCATCACATGTCAAGCACTGTTTATATGGAAACACAAACCGATTAAATCTAAAATGCCTAAAATGAAAAGCTGTAATTATGAAGTGATATAAGGAGTTAAACCCTAAGGTAAAATTTTGCAGTCACATAAGAAAGAAGAAGCAAGGGTTTAAGGTAAGTATGAAGTTTTCTTGGTTATTTATTTATTTATTTTTGTTTTTATTTTTATTTTTTTTGAATTTTAATTAAATCCAAATAGAGATACAAATTGTAAAACAAATTATTATTAAAATCAATAGTAAAATTTAAAATTATTACCATGAAGGGTTTTGAGTTAATCACAAAACCCTTCAAATTCTGATTTTCTGAATAATTTTGTTGCTCCAAACGGGTTTTGAATGAATCACCATACCCTTCAAATTCTGATCTTTTGAATAAGTCTCTTGTTCCAAAGTATTGTTTTGTTGCTCCATAGTGCTCCCATGTATGTCTCTCTTGCAAATCTCTCCCCTGTAAATTTTGGAAAAATAATAAAAACTCAATAGTTTAATAGCTTAATACCCAGGAAAGATTTTATGAAAATGGTTTTAAATGAATCACCATAACCTTCAAATTCTAATCTTCTGAATAATCATGTTGTTCCAAAGTATTATGTTGCTCCACAGTGCTCTCTGGTATGGCTCTCTTGTAAATCTCTCCACTGTAAATTTTGGTAAAATAATGAAGCAATGAATAGATTTTTACTATTTAAATGACTTTATGAAATCAGATTTTAAATTTTTGCTCATTTTCAATTGTAAGAAAACAAAGTCACACTTTTTTTTTAAGTTTTTCAAAACCTCGGTGCTTCAATCAATTTAACGCACCGATGCGCTTAAAATTTTTGGACAAACGATATCAGATAATTCTTTTTTATTTATTTATGAATCATTGTGACTCGTAAATAAACACCATGGTGATTTATATTGTTATATATGCACCAGTGCGTGTTGTTTAAATAAGCGCGTTGTTATGCTTTCAAATTTATCTGAATTTTATTTTCACACAAAATAATATATTCATCTTAAATTATCTTTTAGGATGCATCCACATGAATTGTAGTACTCCATAGTATACATTTTCCACTTAAAGACACCTTATTCTTAAAAATTTATTGTTGATTTTGCTCAAATGCGGGGAGAAAAGATTATAATATCAAATGGACAATTCTTCACAACAGAGAGGAGTTTTACGTTGTATGGAATATGTTCTTACACCACACATGATTATCCAGGATTAGGAGTTTTCTATGGTAAATTACATGTTTATTGATTTGTTTATATACATAAAAATATTTTTTGGCATATTTAATTCATTGTGATTGTTCTGATCTTCGACGCTAACATGCTCTATTTGCATTAATAATTTTGCAGACCTTGTAATAAAAGCCTATCATGGATGTAAATGTTATGGACCTTCTCTGAAGGATAGGTGGTCCAACCACCTACGAAATCCAGTGTATGACTACTCCAGGGTATTCCTCCCAGAGAAACATCCTCTTTCAATGGTAAACCAGAGAGAACCCAAAGGCCTGGAAAATTGACACCAACATAATGGCTTAGAGAATATGAGAGAGAGAAGGAGAAGGATATTACATAAATGTTCGATTCAAATGGGGAGCCTATGTTCGATGATCGATAATTATTCGACACCTATGTTGAGAAATTTCCCATAGGGATGAAAAGGAAATATGTCTTTTATGAGCTCCCATATTGGGAGCATCTTAAGATTTCCCACTTACTAGATCCCATGTGTATATTTAAAAATGTTTCATCTTATTTATGGAGGCACATATAGTCAAAATAAAGTGACACATTGGTTGTTAGGAGAGATCTTATCTCTTCAAAAAGTAAAAAGAAACATTGGCCAAGAAAATAAAGTAGATGAGAGGTTGGTCCCTCTTGGTCTTTCAATCAAGGTGGGGTATCATGGCTATTGAAGAAAGTTGATATTTCTTTGGAAAATGAAGTTATATTGGGTATGAAGTTTCCTTCTTTATATGGGTCTTCACTACGAAGAAACTATACTTTGGAAGAGTACGTATGTCAAAAACATGATTTTAGTATTTGTTTTATAAATTCACACGACCATTTGAACCTTCTTAGAGTACGTATGTCAAAAACATTATTTTAGTATTTTTTTTATAAATTCAAGCCATGGGATAAAACACAATTAATTTTGTATGTGTTTACTTTGTAGTGTCATTATCCTCTTCTCATGCATGGGTGTGTGAAAGATGAATTCCCCTAGGACCTATGACGTTCCATATCTAAATTATTTGCATTTGTACATTGGATTATGTTAGTAGTTCGTAAATCTGTTCAGTTTATAAACATACGACGAAGGTAATTTTTTCAACCAACTTTGAGGCCCGAAACTAGCCTTTCGGACCTGGAGAGGGCTCTCTCAGGAGACTCTGTCTCCATGCAGGATATGGCTTTGAATCCATGGCTAGATTTAAAACCTTTGATATAATGGGTTTTGGTTATATTGGAACAATACAATAAGACTTTGGGCTACGGAGTCGATTCGAGGAAACAAAATAAACAAATGAATTGGTGATTGAACCTTGAGAGGATAAAGGCTAAGAAAGCAACAATATTCAGTGTAAAATATTAATGTGTGGCGGAGAGAAATTACAGGAAGTAACTCAGAGCACCGCACCAGGCGAATTTAGAGTTAACTTTTAGAAGAAAAATGTTTTGTCTAAATGGCATGAACAAGGGGCGCTGCGCAACGAATCCACAGGTTCGAAAATTTGTTCTGAATTAGACAGAAAAATATATGAATAAGGATAGCATGAATTACTACACAAGAAAGGGAAAACAATACATCCAACTACTACAATTAGAATATTTTCATCAAAATTACAGGACCTTTGCATTAAGATTTAGTGGAACTCAAATTACATGCAATAGCTATTGTTTATACCAATTTTTCCAACCAACCCTGTTTACATGAAAATGATCCCCATATATAGAAAAATAATGTCACCCTTGGCTGCTAGGGTTGAATTACTCCCTCCTAGAATCATGGATCCATTTTCTTTGAAAGAGAACAATAACTTCAACGGATTCACTAAAAATAGAAAACCCGACTTTGCCAAATCATAATCATAACCAAAATATTCTTTACGATCATTTATAATGATCAAAATTAGACCATATGGTTGTGATGATCCATCATGTGCACTTCCAGACACTCTGTCACCCTTTTACATCAAGTCTTCTACGCAACAGTAACCTACAGAAAAAAATGCAGTGGATTACGGGACAAACTGGAAAAATAAGCGTTAAAGATGACATCATATATCAGTAATAAAAAAATATTTTTTGAAATTGAGAGAGGTTTTTGTATTTAAGATCGTTATAAATAAAAAAAATCTCTCAGTTTCTTGAAATTCATCTCCATATCGCTGGAATACATGTTGCAAAAACATGTCTCAGACAGGAAATCATGAAAACTGAAAAATAGGGCTCAAAGATCCCTTCGAATATCCCAAAATATGAAACGTTTTTAAAATATGAGAGATGTTTTTATTATTTGGTTTTTCCTTAACAAAAACCTCTCTGGGATTTTCAAAATTCCTTTGCAGTTGGTTAGAAAGTGATCTTGAAGTTGACCACTAAACCAGTCATTTGCGCAGCGCGACCTGTAGCCTATGCGCAGGAAAATCCACTGCACCATGACATCCTCTGCGCGACAACATCCTATGTGCGACATAATCCACTAAACGACAACATCCTATGTGCGAAATAATCCACTGCGCGACAACTACACTGCGCGATGAAATCCACTGCGCGATGAAATCCACTATGCGACAACATCCTATGTGCGACAACCCACTGCATGATGAAATCCACTGTGTGATGAAATACAGTGTGTGACAGAATCCTTTGGGCAGTGAAGTGCTCTGTGCAACACGTAGAAAATTTTGTATCGTGTAGTTGAAAATGGAAATGGAACAAATAAATGATAAGCTTCCTTCTGAAACTGACCCTTGGAGATGTTAGATGTTTCCAGTCATAAAAAAAATATGGGTGCTAACATGCATGAATTTGAAAATTGTTGACAAACCTATAACCTCAGCTATGAAAATAATGGTGCTAACAAATAGCTCCAACGGGGATGTTATCCTCCCTGTGAGGTAGCTAATAATAGTAGACAAGGTGCCTATCCATTGGGTTGCTAACAAACTCAACTTTCCAACTATAACTTGTAACCTGCATCCGCTGAAAACCCAAAGTTGTATATGCTCCAAACTGAAATCTGAAACTAAGCTGAAAATGAAAATTGTAGATTGCTAAAAGAAATGCTTGTAGTACCTAGCTTATTCACACTCCTACCTACCCTAACTATTGAAAAATATGCCAATCAAGTGAAATCAAAATACCAATGCAACCATGCAAGCACTTTATCCACTTTTTTCTTTCTTTTCACATGCTTGCTCCAAACCCTGTTTACTGATAAGTCATTCAAAAATTTATCTATAAATTCAAATCTCAAAAAAAAAAAACATTGGGACTGTTTTCCGCCTCCAAAAAAACTACAAATGGATCCTCCAGAACATACATAAAAAAAAAGCATGTTTAAACCCTTCCATTGCATCCTTGTTTTCATGTAATTCAACCTGTTGATTACCACAAAAAGGATTAAAAATATGTTGAGATTGTTGGAAATAACAATCTTCTGAATCAGAAGACAATGCTGGATGAAATGAAACCCCTAGTGGCAATAAATCCATATCTAAAACTGATGTTGATTGACCATCATATTTATTTCCAAGATGGTAGTTGATCACAGGCTGCAAATCTGAACTGAAATGACATTCCATGTAATCAACAACAAGGTCATTAAAAGTATGAGAAGGTTGTTGGTCCTCTTCACAGATAAAATTTTTCTCATGTAAAACAATGTTACTATGAATGCAGTCAGACATCACTGCTTCCTTTTTTATCTCATGATTTTCTTTCAACAATTCAAAGGAAGAAAGGCATAATGGAAGATAACTTTCATTGGCAAGTCCATTTCTTTCTTAACATCATGCCTAGAGGATTTCTGATTTGAAACATTATAATTTTTTTTCTTCAGCAATTTGAAAGATGAAAAACACAATGGAAAAGTTCTTTCCTCTAATTCAAAACTTTCTTCATTTTCTTCACTGTTGTCATAGGCACATATGCCAATTTCTTTGGTTTGTTGAAAACAATCATTTTCAGATTCGAAAAGTGCAACTTCTTATTCTGAAGAGTCAACCTCATAAGGATCATTGTACCCATCATACATGGGTTCACCAAAAACCTTTGTAATGTCACCAAACATGAAAATTGAGGCAACAAATTTTTCTTCGGCAAGCTGATATGCAAATTCACATTCATGGTTGTTTACAAATGTATACATAAAACAGTCAGTTTCTAGCTCATGATGGCATGGATCTAAATTTAAATCAATATCAAAGAAATTTTGGAGAGTAGCTTGTTCTTCAAGCTGATCATCATTCTTTGCAAACACATCCTCATGACATCCTTCAAGAAAACTTATGACACGATCAACCTCTTTCATATTATGCACAGTCTTTGGTTCCTCAACTTTCAATTTCTCATCCAAAATCTGATTTTGTAGCTCCTTACATACTTGAATGTTGTCTGCAACTTCCTGAGAATTGTTGAACATCTGTTGCAAAGACATAGACTTCATCTCCATCAAAAGAAAATATAAGTCTGATTGAAAGGTTGTTACATAATGGAGCATGGTATCAACTTCAGGAGGTTGGACTTCTTCAGGCAGTTTATAATAAAGACTAGAAAACCTCCTACTAAAATTTGAGATGGTTTCGTATTTCATTCTTTTCATGGCATAAAACTCTAAAAGGAGTATATCCCATGACTTTCTCTCACCCCAAAATCTACGAAAAACTTCCCTCAATTCATCCCATGAGCTAATCGACTGATGCTGCAAATGTCTAAACCATGCTTTGGCATATCCTTGTAAGGACTGAGAAAAGGCCCTCATAGACACATCATCATGTTCAATCTCAAAAAGTTCTATAAAATGCTCAAAGACCTAAATATTTTTTTTAGTTGAATGTCCATCGATATCTCCATCGAACCTAGGAAAGTACTTATAATGTTTCAGAGGAAAGAAGTGAAGGATGGAAGGCAATTGAAGAGGATTGTTTCTTTCTTAAATCTTGGAGGGTACAGGGTTAAGAACAGAAGGTACAAGCTCAGTTTTGGTTTCATTAAGCTCATAAGAATGATCATGAACATCATATGGCTCAGAGGAAGGAGCTTTGTGAATATCGGTTATACGAGAAGAAGTAGGTGTAGCTACAGTTTTCCATGGAGGATATACAAGGGTAGATCTTTGGGCTTCATTTGAATGCAGTAAGTGAAGAAATATTCTTTTGAAAAACTCAGGAAAGGACAAGAAGATATTGATAAAACAAAAAAGTACTTATTGAACTAAACTTAATCTCGAGTACCTTATTTTTCCATACTGCTCTTCCATATCTCTGTCAACAGGTTTCATTCTCCAGTGGAGTCTTTAAATCACATTTGAAGCTTGATTGGAGTCTCCATGAAAACTTTAGCTCTGGATTCTTCTACCACTGGAATCACCTTCAACTGATTTTCTAATGTGTGGAGTCGCTAGAGAAGAAATACAACCAATATGTGCCTAAGTGTCTGTTGCTCTCAGACCTCAGAAATCAACCATGTCATTCTTTCCCATGGAAAATTCTCAATTTCACCCCCGACAACAGTGCCAAAATGTTAGCACTCCGTAAATCTGTTCGGTTGATAAACAAACGACGAAGGTAACTTTTTCAACCAACTTTGAGGCCCGAAACTAGACTTTTGGACGTGGAGAGGGCTCTCTCGAGAGAATCTGCCTCCATGCAGGATATGGATTTGAAGCAATGGCTAGATTTAACACCTTTCATATAATGGGTTCTGGTTATATTGACGCAAGAACATAAGTCTTTGGTCTATGGAGTCAATTCGAGGAAACAACAGAAACAAATGACTTGGTGACTGAACTTTGAGAGGATAAAGGCTAAGTGAGCAACAGTCTTCAGTGTAAAATAGTAATGTGTGGCGGAGATAAATTACAGGAAGTAACTTGGAGCACCACGGCGGGCGAATTCAGAGTTAACTTTTAGAAGAAAATGTTTTGGCTAAATGGCGCGGACAAGGGGTGCTACGTAGTGAATCCACAGGTTTGAAAATTTGTTCTGAATTAGACAGAAAAAGATATGAATAAGGATAAAAAGAAGAATGTACGCAAGAAAGGGAAAACAATACATCGAACTTCTACAATTATAATCTTTTCATCAAAATTATAGGACTTTTGCATTAAGTTTCGGTCGAACCCAAATTACATGCAATAGCTACTGTCTATACCAATTTTGCCAACCAACCTTGTTTACATAAAAATGATCCCCATATATAGAAAAATAATGTCACCCTTGGCTTCTAGGTTTGAATTACTCCCTCCTAGAATCATGGATATGTTTTCTTTGAAAGAGAACAATAACTTCAACGGATTCACTAAAAATAGAAAATCTGACTTTTCCAAATCATAATCATAACCGAATTATTCTTTACAAGCATTGATCATGATAAAAATTTGACCATATGGTTGTGATGAGACATAATGTGCACTTCCAGACACTCTGTCACCCTTGCACAACAAGTCTGCTACAGAACAGTAACCTACAACAAAAAATGCAACGGATTTTGCGAAAAACTAGAAAAATAGGCGTTAAAGATGACATCATATCTTACTAATAAAAGCCTATTTTATAAAACTGAGAGACTTGTTTGAATTTAATATTGTTATAAATAACAACCTCTCTCATTTTCTTGAAATTCATCTCCAGTTGGCCGGAATACATGTCGCAAAAACATGTCTCGGACAGGAAATCATGAAAACTGAAAAATAGGGCTCAAATATCCCTTCTAATCTCCCAAAATATGAAACGTTTTTAAAATCTGAGAGAGGTTTTTATTAATTGGTTTGTCCACAAAAAAAACCTCTCGGGGATTTGAAAAATTACTCTATAGTTGGTCAGAAAGTGATCTTGAATTTGAACACTAAACCAGTCATTTGCACAGCGCGACCTGTAGCCTGTCCGCAGGAAAATCCACTGCACGATGACATCCTCTGCGTGAAAACATACTATGCGTGAAATAATCCACTGCGCGACAACATCCTATGTGGGATATAATCCACTGTACGATAACATCCTATGTGCGACAAAATCCACTGCACGATGAAATCCACTACGTGATGAAATCAATTGAGCGACAACATCCTATGCACGATGATGCAGGAGCATCACCAACAGATCAAGTGAGCCAGCGTAGAAGTATCAAGACAACTAGACAAGCCAACACAAATTTTGAAAACACTTTGGAACTGTTGTGCAAACATTTATGTGAAAATTTAATGAAGCGCACTTTGTATATTGTAAATGGACCTTGAGCGGATAGCTCTCGTCCTTTAGTAGATAACCGACATTTAATATAGTTAATGCAGGTAGATAGGATTTTAATTCATAGACTAGACAGTTTAGGAAGCAAGAGGGAAATGGGATATAGACACCCTCATTGTGCATTGTAACATAATTCAGGGAATTTTGGAACATTCAGAAAGAGGAGCAAGCAGAGAGTTGTGTAGAGAACACCCATGTACTGATATTTGAATTAATAGAAGAAGATTGGTTCAAATTCACGGTTTGTGTCTGATTCTCTCTGTATTGATGTTGATATGCTTGTGAATGTTTGTTTCCTGTTACACATTTTCTTTTATATGTTGTGTGTGTGATTTCATGTTGAGTTTGGAATCTGAAATGAAGAAGGAATGAGTTTCAATTGTTTCTCTAATTGAGTCAGAGAATTCCTGCAAGGAGTGCAGTCAAAGAGTCCGCAAGGAGTGTGTTGACAGATGGTTCAATTAGAGATAATTTTGATTCTTGTTCATACATAAGTGGATTTGGGTTACAGGAGCCGTGCAAGGAGTGCACAGGCCGGATAAAAGTCTCAGGGGTGCGAACCTGAGTGAGGTATTGAGAGACTACTGCTGCAAGCGTGCGCAGAGTCGGAAGAGACTTCAACACTTAGGACGTGGTTGAAGGGTTGCCGCAAGGAGTGCACGCAAGGAGTCATTTCCAAGGCTTAGAGTCATAGCGAAACTCAGGAAGGATAGAGTCTTCGAATTCGTTGAAGGATTTCGCAGAGAAGTTGTGTTTGAAGTGTTCAAGCAGAAGCGTTGCAGGTTTTCACGAAGGGGGAACAAGTTTCACAGAAGGAACACAAATCATTTCGCAGAATCATTGAAGGAGGAGCGGAAGGTTGGTATTCTCCGAGGAGAATCCACGACATCCCGTGAGCCGTCAGATATCGCGGAGGTGCAAGGGAGATACGACGTCATTTGCTCTGGAAGGTTAAAGCTCAGGTGGGGTAGAGCCGTCGATCCGAGCCATAAGGATCGTCAGATCTACACGTATTATCGTGCATTGGGGTTTCGTAGATTGGACCTCCAAATTATTGCAACGGGAATTGAAATATCGCGATCCGTGATATCCCGATAGAGTAGAACCGTCCATCGTTGGGGACGTGTGTCAGAAGATTCAAAGAAGTCGGGGTTCGGAGTATCGGGAGTTTCGAGGACAAAGTATTCTTGCATCTTGGAATCGTGACCCGCGATATCCCGACGGTGACATAAACAGTGTGGGACCTCAGGAGTTAGTGGAATATAGGTGGCATAAGTCATCGGGGTTTCACAGCGAGAAGTGTCGATACATTGACATCAGGATTCGCGATCCTGCGAAGTCCGATATCCCGATAGAAGTGACGGGAAGTGGAAAAGTCAACTCACACGTGTGCGTCAGAGTTTCGGCGTGTCGGGCATCGGGAGTCGGTAAGATGAGTTGCTTGGTATCGCGAGTACTGAAATCGCGAGAGGGAAAACTCTGATAGAAGAAAGGGAAGGTCAGCGTTGACTGGTCACTGGGTCTTGGGGATTCGAGAGCCCAGTGTTCGACCTTTGACATCGCAAAATTGCGAAGTCCGATTCCCCGATAAGTAAAGAGAGGGGGATCGTGTGGAGATTTCTGTGGGTGAAGATTCCCCGATAGGGAAATAGAGGAACGTTTTCAGTTCTTCAGGCCAAGAAAAGAGAAGATCCTATGAGCGGGCGTGCCTGCGGGTGCGGCTGCGTCAGAGTGGTATCAGAGAAAGAAACTTTCTTTGCTTCTGTAGCAGAGAAGAAGGAAATTCACTATGCCGCCAAGGAGAGAAAGACAGTCACCCGATCTAGAGGATAGGGAGGTGCGACGAAGAGGCAGGCGGATGGTAGATCTAGCCATAGAGAGACAAATGCGTGATCTCCAAGCCAGACTCGAAGACATGGAGACAGCGCAAATACGCACAGCTAGTGCAGGGGATATGAGTGATTCCGACAACGAAGCTGAGGCTGAACGAGAAGAATAAGTTGTAGCAGAGGATGTAGCAAATAAAAATCTAATCAAATCTATTGCGCGGATGGGTACAAAGGCGAAGATGGACATTCTAGTTTACGAAGGCAATCTGGATGCAGAGGAGCTACTAGATTGGATTAGAGCTCTGGACAACTACTTCGATTATGAATATGTCGAAGAAGATAAGAAAGTCAGGCATGCTGTCACAAGACTGAAGGGACATGCAACATTATGGTGGGATGAGCTACAAGCTGACAGACGTTGCAAGGGAAAGAAGAAAATCAAGAGTTGGGATCAAATGATTGCAAAGATGAAATAAAAATTCATCCCAAGAGACTATCAAATTACTCTGTTCAGGAGGATGCAGAACCTGAGACAGAAGCTGATGACAGTGAAAGAATACACGGAGGAATTCTATCGCCTAAACATCAGGGCAGGTCATCGGGAGAGCGATGATGAGAAGTTTCCCAGGTATATGAATGGCCTGAGATATGATATCCAGGATGAGATGAGCGTGGTTACCATCCGAATGGTAGAGGATTCTTATCAGATGGCTTTGAAAGCTGAAGAGAAGTTGAGCTGAAAACAAAGTCAGAGGGGCTGAGGCAGAAGTCAGCCCAGAGGAAAAGAAGTTGCCCAGGACAAATATTAGAAGCCCAAGGAGGAATGGAAGAAACCTCAGGGTAAAGTTGAAAGGGGTGGAACCTCACAGAGAGGGCCATATGTTGAACAATGAGGACAACATAATGAACAGAGAGGAGATTATGCTGACAACAACACTTTTCCTCGTACTAGAGGTAGAGGAAGAGGAAGAGGTGGATTAATCACATGCTTCACGTGTGGAAAGAATGGGCACAAGTCTTATGAGTGTCTAGAAAAAAAGAAGGACATTGGAGAAGCTCACATCACCGAAGCACAAAGGCGGGATGTTGAGGCTGAAGACGCTGAAGGCGGAAGATTGCTCATGATGCGAAAAGTCCTTTTGACACCCTAGAAGGAGGTGGAAAGTTCATTCCAAAGGACCAGACTCTTTAGGACTTCTTGCAAGACCAAGGATAGGGTATGCAAGGTCATTGTAGACAGTGGTAGCACAGATAATCTCGTTTCAACCGAGATGGTAGAGAAGCTGGAGCTGGAGACGACTGATCATCCAAGCCCATACAAAGTTTCGTGGCTACAAAAAGGACACCAGGTAACTGTCACTAAACAATGCTTGGTTGAATTCAAGATAGGAGGATATAATGATAAGATCTTATGTGATGTCATTCCTATGGATGTATGTCATCTATTGCTGGGTAGACCATGGCAATACGACAGAAATGTGATTCATGACGGAAGAATGAACACGTACACCCTAGAAAAGAATGGGAGGACACACATGTTGCTTCCGATAAAGGATAAGGAGGTGTAGCCGGAAGTAAGCAAAACAATACTTCTCATGAGTGGGAAGGAACTTCTTACAGAGGTTAAGAAGAAAGAAGATCCACAATTCTTTGTGGTCAGGAAACCGAGGATTGTTCTGACTAGCACGAGAGTGGATGAATTACCAGAAGAGATTTAGGAATTGTTGGAAGAGTTCGTTGATATCATAGTGGACGAATTACCTCGTTCATTGCCACCGATGAGAAGTGTGAGTCATCATATTGATCTCATACCAGGAGCCAATTTTCTGAATAAAGCCGCGTACAGATTGACGCCGCAAGAAAACGAAGAGGTTAAGAAGCAGGTCCAGGAGTTGTTGGACAAAGGGTTGGTCAGGGAAAGTTTAAGCCCATGTGTCATTCCAACAGTATTCAGCCCAAAAAAATATGGAGGTTGGAGAATGTGTACAGAATCAAGAGCCATAAACAAGATAACCATCAGGTACAGGTTTCCATTGCCGCGGATGGATGATTTAATGGATTGCTTGAGCGGAGCAATTTTTTTTTCAAAGGTTGATCTGAAAAGCGGATATCACTAGATTCGCATGAGAGAAGGCAATTATTGGAAGACAACATTCAAAATAAACGAGGGTTTATATGAATGGATAGTCATGCCATTTGGCTTGACAAATGCATCGAGTACCTTTATGAGATTAATGAATGAAGTCCTGAAGGATTTCATCAGAAAATTTGTCATCGTATATCTGGATGATATACTGATTTTTAGTAAAACGAAGGCTGAACATCTGAAGCATTTGGCGATTGTGATGAAGAAGCTACAGCAGGAGAAGTTGTTGATAAATATGAAGAAGTCCTCATTCATGAAGACAGAGCTCATTTATCTAGGTTTTGTTATTTCAACGAATGAGTTGAGGATGGATCCAGATAAGGTAGAAGTGATCAAGAATTGGCCATCACCAAGAAATATTTTTGAGGTGAGGAGTTTTCATGGACTGGCTAGTTTCTACCGGAAGTTCATCAAAAATTTCAGTGGGATTAGCACAGCGATGATGGATACAGTGAAAAAAAGACATAAAAATTTTCACTGGACAACAGAGGTCGAGAAAAACTTCAATATGTTGAAGCGTAAGATCACGGAACAACCGGTTTTGGTGTTGCCGGATTTCCAGAAAACATTTCAGGTGAAATGCGATGCAAGCGGGTTTTCCATATGAGGGGTCTTGAGTCAGGAAGACAGACCGATTTCATATTTCAGTGAGAAGCTGAATGAGGCAAAGGTGAAATACTCCACATACGACAAGGAGTTTTATGCTATCATTCAGGCATTGAAAAAGTGGAGGCATTACTTGATTCCGAGGGAATTTTTTTTGTATAGTGATAACCACGCATTACAGTTCGTGACTCAACAGGAGAAGTTGAATCAGAGGCATGTTAAGTGGGTTGAATACATGCATAATTTCACATTTGTTGTAACAACCCTTGATTATAAATTATAATTAATTTAATAATGTAATCCTAAAAGATTAGCTAAACTATATTTATTTATTAAAATAACCTTAACTAATTATTTGTTATTAATTAGTTATTCTTGACTATGATTAATTTAAGTATTATTAACTCATTAATCAATATGGTAAATAAATAAAGGTGGATAATAAAATATATTATTAATTTAAGTTAAGTTCCCGAAAATGGAAGCATTTAATAAATGGGATAAGATATTTAATAATGGGATAAGATATTTAATAAATGGGATAAGATATTTAATAATGGGATAAGATATCAGGTGAGGGAGTAAATGAAGGGAATTCGGTGAAGGAGGGATAAGGGGGGGGAAAGGAGTTTGGGGGGAGGATCATGTTACGGGAGTTGGGGATGAATTTGGGAGAGTGGGAATTGGCAGAGTGAAACTTGGAGTGGAATTTACACAGTGCACCGGGGGTTGCTGGGGGTTTTGGGCACGGAGGGCTAGGATATCCGTTGATATCCTAGGGCTAGGAGCTAACTAGTCGGCAGGGAGGTTGGTTTTGGGTAGTGTTCTAAAGAAGCGAGAAGGAAGAAAGCGGTGAGAAAATAGTAGCATCAGGTTCAGGTAAGAATTATGCATTGTTTTGAATTAATTTGTTATTAAATCTTATTATATTGACGAAATTGCATACGAATGAGTTAAATTAGTAAAAATTTCTTGAATGTTACAGAAGTTACTGTTATTTC
>ML783089.1:608479-622401 GCA_009831015.1 Picea engelmannii | reverse complement strand
GATATTAGAAGTAATAATATGGTTGATATGCATGTTTAATAGTACAACCTTTTTGATGATATGTTAACATGATGATTCAAAAATTGAGTTTATGTTCATGTATTTTGTAGATTTAAAAGTAAGATATTTAACAAATAATGTGGTTTATAATTTAAAAATTAAATGTCTAACACGATTTTGTGATAATTTGGTTTTTAACTAAAGTGTTTGTTAGTTTACATACTTTTATCATTGTTTTTGGAAATATTTATTAAAGTATGCCCCCGATGTTGAGTAAAACCACAATTGATGAAGTAATTTAAAATTTGATAGCAATCGACTTAGAGAATAATGACAAAAATAACAATAGGAAGATTAATTTGCATCTATAAAATTTTAGGGCCAATATAATGCTTATCATTGGAGATTATAAATTTTTATAATAACATTTTTTAGTGTATAAGAATCTATTAAAAAAAAGTAATTAGTACAATGGAAAATAACATTTATTCATGTGTAAATTTTTTTTGAAAAATAATTTAGTTAGAATGAATGTATATGAACTATCTATGCAATAGAAAAATGTTTATGGTAATTTTACAATTATAGTTTCAACCATATTGAACTTTGTAATTTATAAAAATATCTTTGCATTTTTTATTTAAATTAAGTCTTTATGTTTCATATATAATTTTTTTATATAAGTTCACCAATACATAATCTATAATAAATATCATTTAATAAAAATAAACAACATGATGATAACCATCTAACAAACCTAAACATTATCTAAAATACACATTTAAATTCGCTAACATCATCTAATTAATTATATATACCTCTAGTACATATGAACATCATTAATTAGCTAGCACACAAATCTAATAATCTAACAGGGCATCAACATTGTGATCACATCTAACAAAACACAAGCATTGTCTAACATCATAATCACACACATCTAACAAACATCATTTAAACATAAACATCTATCAAGCACAGTGAACAAACATATCTAACATGGCCTAAAAATGTACACATCAACATCAACATATACATTAATTAAGTACATAATCATGATCAACAAGAAAAATGCACATCTAATGAACATTGTTATAACATACACATCGACATCAACATATAAATTAAGTACAACAACACAAACAAAAAAAATGCACCATATATATATATATATATATATATATATATATATATATATATATATATATATATATATATATATATATATATATATCATGAACAAGTCAAATAATTTCTATAACATATCTGGTCCAGCCGATGGGATAATCTACATATCTACAACAATAGTGGAGGCCTGGTCTGTAGTAGAAGATGATGGATGGTCAGAAGGAAGTGGTTGGTCGACTCTTTGACCAGAAATAAGAGGTGGAGGAATAGATCCCGCCTGCTCATCTAGGTGAGGTGAAAGATGAGGATGAGGAATAAGTTTAGCTTGCACATTTAGGTGAGGTGAAATAGGAGGAGGAGAAATATGTGATTCTTTCTCATGATCTAGGTGAGGTGAAGGAGGAGGAGAATGATGTGGAGATGGATAATGGCCACCCTCATCAATCGATGGGATATTGGAAGGTGAGTTGTTCCTATCATCAAAATCCCTCCTCGTTTCTAGTAGCGTGGTAGCTCTGATGATATGATGCATAAGAGACATCAAATCACGCGACTTATCCCTCCAAAGCTCCAAAAGTATGGGATATTCCTTGATGTATTTCATCAACACAAGGTGGACTTCCACCTCAGTCAAAAGTGCACGGAGTCGATCACCCAATTCCAACCTGAATCGTGTATCTGGCCTATGGTGCATGTCGTCGAGTATATGAACCTGAGGACCCTGACCCACCACATCCTTAGGCATCATCTCTTGATCGTCATCTACTAGGGGAGGAGGCACAGCCCCAATGAAAGTTCCAATATCTACAAAAGATATAGTACACAATAATAATTACACAATTTCATTAAAAAATTTAATAAAACAAGTTAATTGACACGTTAGAATTAATTTTATTCTAATTAAGTAAGATAATAAAATGAAACTAGATTAATTTAAAAAAAACACTAATATTACCTCTATCATCTGGTGTCTCATATGGTGTGAAGAGGATGTTTGAACATCCTCTCCAATCCAAACCCACGTAAGGACACAACACCGTGATGAACATGTGATTTGCCTCACTGCCTAGTAGCCCTAGTGCGTCTGGGGAAATCCTGGCCAGAAATTCTATCTGGCCCCTCTTGGGCATCATCTTCCCTCACATGTGCATCCACACATGATTCCTTGGTCTAGCAGGATGACAAAAAAATTTCATCCTCCTCTCTGGAAACCTCTCAAAAAATAAGAAAAATAGCTCTGAGGAAAAAGGGAAGTTCAACCTGCCACGTAATCATATACCAAACAGACTAGTTCCTTTGGAAAGGTTATTTGATGGGAATGATGTGGCATTGAAAGGGAAGGTATCCACTGATGATGTTGATATCACTGAGTGCAATGTGGGCACTGAATAAGATCCAAAATATATCAAATTGTCAAGCAGCCTATCAAAAAAGAAGAGGGATGAATACACTAAGTTGTTGAAATAATTTTCTGATGTATTTTCTTGGACTTATGAAGATATCAGAACTTATGACTCAAGCATAATAGAGCACAAGATCCTATTAAAACAAAACACCAAACCTTTCAGGAAAAATTTGAGGCAAATCAATCCTATGTTGTTGCCTGTCATGGAGAAAGAGGTTAAGAAGCTTTTAGATGAAAAAATTATCATTCTTTTGAGGTATTCCGAATGGGTAGCCAATTTGGTCCCGGTAAGAAAAAAAATGGGGAAATCATACTTTGTGTCGATTTTCGAAAATTGAATAGAAGCTCAAAAAAGGATAATTATCCTTTACCCAAGATGGAGCACATATTACAGAAGGTGACAGGACAACCAGGATGTCTATGGTTGATGGATTCTCTGGATACAATTAGGTATCTGTTTTTCTAGAGTATAGGGAGACGATGGCCTTCACCACTCCCTGGGGGACATTTATGTACGCCAAGATGCCCTTTTGTTTGATGAACACAGGGGAAAATTTTCAGCGAGCTATGGACATAGCATTTATTGGAGAAAAGGATAAATTTGTTGTTATCTATTTTGACGACATAACTGTGTATTCTCAATCTGATAAATAACACTGTGATCATTTAAGAAAGGTTTTCTTGAAATGCAGAAAATTTGGCCTCTCTTTGAATCCAAAAAAATCATTCTTTGCTATGAAAGAAGGAAAATTATTGGGGCATACCGTGTCAAATAAAGGAGTAAGGATTGATTCTAGTAGGATTGAGGCTATACAAACATTGTCACTCCCTAGATCTAAAAAATAAGTACAATCGTTTCTGGGAAAAATCAACTTTTTGAGAAGATTTGTGTCAAATTTTGTTGAGTTAGTTAAGTATATCACAGCCATGCTGAGGAAGGATAGTGAAATCAAATGGATTGTTGAGGCCCATGATTCTTTTGATCAAATAAAGAAAGCCTTGACAGAAGCCCTGGTTATTGTCAACCCCGACTACTCCAAGGACTTTCTCATTTTTTATTTTGCCTCTTTTGATACAATAGCAGCAGTCCTATTGCAGAAGAATGTTGAAGGCTTAGAACAACCCATTGCAATTTTTAGTAGGGCATTGAGAGATGATAAAGTAAACTATGACCTCATGGATAAGCAAGTCTATGCATTGGTTAAATCTCTTAATTCCTTTAGGGTTTATGTGTTGCATTCAAAAGTTATTGCTTATGTTCCTTCAGCTACTGTAAAAGAAATTCTTATTCAGCCTGATATTGACGGAAAACGCAGCAAATGGATTGCTAAAATAATTGAATTCGATTTAGAAATCAAGCCTACCAAATTGGTTAAAGGTCAGGGTTTAGCCAATATGTTGGCTGAATCGAATTGCTCAGCATTGGGGGTAAATTTCATTAGCTCATGTGCAGAAAAGAAACAGGCTGAATTAAATGACAAAGGTAATAAAATCATCCCTGCATTGGCAGATTGCAGCTGGTACAAAGACATTATATTTTTCTTGCAGAATTTACAACCTCCAAGTAGTATGGAAAAGAACAAGGTGAGAGAATTAAAACTCAAATCAATAAAGTATTTCTTGGTTGATCAAATTTTGTATTGGAAGGACCCACTGGGAGTGCTATTGAGATGCCTAGACCCGCAAGAAGCCCAAAAGATTATGTCTAATTTTCATGATAATTTGTGTGGGGGGCATAATTTTTGGAGGACCACTACCTACGAGATTCTTATGGATAGGTATTTCTTGCCTAGTCTGTTCACATATGTTTGTGATAAGATCAGAGCATGTGATAAGTGTCAGAAATTTTCTAGAAAGCAACAACTTAAGTCTTTTCCATTAAATCCTGTAGCAACTTTGGGACCTTTTCAACAGTGGGGCCTAGATTTTATTGGAGAAATTCATCCCACTTCTAGTGGCCAACATAGATGGATCTTGACTTCCACATACTACTTCACTAAGTGGATAGAGGTTATTCCTACCAGGAATGCTTCCCACAAAGTGATCATTGGTTTCCTTGAAGACATTATGGCGAGGTTTGGCTGCCCGAATAGAATTGTCACTGACAATGCTGCATCTTTCAAGGCTGAACCATTGGTTCAGTTCTGTGAACAGTTTGGAATCACATTGATTCACTCTACCCCTTACTATCTGTAGGGAAATGAGCTTGCAGAATCCTCAAATAAAAGCATTATAAATATTAATAAAAAGCTGCTAGAGGATAACAAAAAGGCATGGGATTCCAAACTCAAATTTTCTCTATGGGATGACAGAGTGATAGTGAAAAGATCCTTGGGACTTTCCCCTTTCCAGCTGGTATATGGAGTTGAGGCATTTTTTCTTTCTCAACTTGCATTACCTGTGGAAAAATTCTTCCAGGATTATCAAGGGGAGCCAGATCATATGATCAGGAGGATTCAATAGTTTGTTGAGGTGCAACAGACTCAGGAACAACTTGTAGACAAGGCATATGACCATCAACTGAAGATCAAGCAGGCATTCGACAAGAAGGTGAACAAAGAGGATTTTCAACTGAGTGAGCTGGTGCTCAAGTGGGATGCACCGAGACAAGATAAATGCAAGCATGGTAAATTGTAAGATTTATGGGTCGGGCCTTTCAAAATATCGAAGGTATTCTCTAATAACACCTTCAAGCTGCAGAATATGGAGGATGAAGAGGTTTTTGGTGGCCCTGTCAATGGGAATTTCCTGAAAAAAGTACTTTTCTTGAGCCTTGAATGGCTCTTCATGTCATTGTAAATAGCATTTTATTTTTTATTTTTTGTTCCAATAACTGACCCCATAGCCCTAGGATAAGGAATTAAATCTCCTCATTCTTGGCAGCCCACAGGGGGCATGCCATCCCCTGTGGAGCCAATGTTATCACACTAAGTTGCCTTGGGTCTTTAGTTTGATTAATACTTTTTTAAGCCTTAGATTTTAATTTTTTGAGTGTCGTCCTCTTAAAGTTTGATGTTAGGTTCATCTTAGAAGATTAAAGTTTTGAGTCATAGTTATTATTTGGTCCTCAATTTGGTTTATGGTTCTAGAACCTCTTTAGCTCATGACTCATTTTGGGTCCTCATCATGACTTGTCCCTAAATCAACTCCTACCATTGCTAAACTTGTGTGACTCCTCTTTCTCTTCACTCATGACCTAGTAAGAATGACTCGTTGTACTCACTTACATGTCCAATCATTTTTTGATTTGGAAGCGTTGCCTACTCATCTGGCAGTTCCGTAGCACCTGTCACATTTATCATCCATCCAATCCAATTCATGATTTCCACGAATGAGACTGTTTCCCTTGTTTTCAGTTTCAAACGTCGGTTAATGTGCCTTCAAAAGATATTTCATTTATGATCCTTGGTAACGGTTTCTTAATTTTGAAACGTTTAACAGTGATGCACTGCGT
Source organism: Picea engelmannii (assembly GCA_009831015.1). Lineage (NCBI taxonomy): Eukaryota > Viridiplantae > Streptophyta > Pinopsida > Pinales > Pinaceae > Picea > Picea engelmannii. Next base: position 616,414 of record ML783089.1, on the reverse strand, counting down.
AAGTTTGCCAGTTCCGATCAAGCAACCACATGCCAACTAAATCTGATGTTGTGAGAGATTCCAGGGCCGAAGTTTCCTCAATTTCATCCTATGATTGCACTGAATACCTCAACAGGTGTCGATTTTACAGGTATCCTGTGCAGCCTCCTTTGCATATTAATTTTCTCAGGAAATTTGTGCTCGGGTTTTCGGTTTGTTAAGCCTGCGGGGTAGTAAGGAAGCCATATTTGCGTACCTAAAAACATCCTTTCCCATGTCCATGGTCTAATTGTTGTTGTTTTCTTTAACCATTGAAGTCGCAAGCCTGTAATAGCTTATCCTATGTGTATGTCTTGCGCTACCCAGAGGCATTGCTCAAACCCTCTCTGTTTTCCTTGCTCCCTTTCATCCTGTACAAAGATCCATTATGGATTACCCCTTCACAGTCTACACTCTAAAAGTCCTGTACAAGTTGTTATTGGATAAATCCATAAGTGCAGACACAAACCGATCTCCCTAGATCCACATGGATCTAGAACAAAGCAAGATAGAATAATACTCTTTCCCTAGATTTTGACTATTGAATTAAATAGGAGACAAGAACAAGTAACATACCTTGTAATCACTTCCTATTGTCTTTGTTGCTCCTGCTTCACTCCGGTGCTCTTGTGCAGTCAAGACCAAGACAACACAAACCAACCAAAGTGAATAAAGCACAATCTATTCAACGATCAATCTATGTATATGATCAAGGAATTATAAAATAAAGTGGAATAGCTTTATGGGAAAGGGACATATTACTATATCATATTAATGGAAAGTAAAGATTACAACCTGAGCCTTGATGTCGCAAACTTCCTTTCGATGGCCCTTGACTCTGACACACACACTTTCTCACTTGTATGAAGAAGATCAACCACCTTTGATAAACTTTCTGGAGTTTCCTAGCTGTTGTAGCTTCAATCCTTCACCAATCTTTCACAATCTTTCCTAGTTGTTGTAGCTTCAGTAGCTTCAGTCCTTTGATAAACTTGCTGAAGTTTCCTAGATGTTGTAGCTTCAGTACTTGCTTAAGAAAGATTTCGCACCCTAGCAGTTCAACACAGTGCGAACTTCTCACACCCTGGCTTAAGGCAGCCTGCGAGAATCATGCATTCTCGCAGGCAAATATACTACCAGCCTGCGAACCTCCTTCAAAAATGATATTTTTGGAAAGAGAAGACATTAAATTTTCTGAGGAGAAAGTTCTTATGAAGAGCCTGAGTACATCATCATCAATACATCATCATGATGACCAAAATCATGGGTAACAGAATTCCCCCCAAAGTATGAGTGTTGGAACTAGTGATAGCCGATAGACTTTGTAAGCTGCATGTGTGTGTCGAGAATCAGGAGCACATCTAATCGGAAAACGACGAACAACCAAGCATCTGCAGAATATCATATATATCAATTCTGAGGTAGGGATTCCCATACTCATATCACAGACTGATGACATTATAGACATGGGTCATGGCCACCAATCATACACTGTGGATCCATGCCATCAAAATATAGCATAGCCATCGGAATACACTGTGGATCCATGCGAGAAATTTCAAATCAAGACGACATAGCCATGAGACATACACAGTGGATCTATGTGTCGCAAATTATACATATTCCATCGCAACCTGGATCGCAAAGATGATATCCAGGGTCTTCAATATCGTCGCCCAAAGTACGAATCTAACCATGTGATTACATGTGTCGAAGTCAAACATGGTAGAAACCACTTGATTATCAGTCATTGATGAAACCGTTAACAAGTGCGAGGGAAATCACCGTTGATGTCAATGACTCCCAAGGTACCATAGTACAATCCATCGAGTGTGAATAAATAAGTTGAAGTCGAACATCCGATGGAATCTTTCGATCAGGGGTCAATGATGTAAACCCACTGTCGAAAGCGAGGAAACCTGCCATTGAGGCATGCAAGCTCCAAGGTACTAAATAATTTCTAAGTCTTGATTCCGGATAATGAGCTGAAGTCGATGGAACAAAACTCGTCACAGGAGGGCCTTGATGTATCCCCCATCAATGACATGAAATGAGTAACATATTTTGAAGATGAAACAGAGTATGATGTGAATTGGACTGGACACAGGGAAGGCCGACACAAAGAGAATGGATAACTGCAGATGGTCGACTCAATATAGGTTGATGGACTTCTCTTGAACATATGAACGACATGACCAATGATTTGGCAGCATTGACTCAAAGACGACACAGAGAATGACCTTGTAATAAATCGAATGAGAGACAAATGGATTTCCCAAACCGGCTTCAAATAATGAATAGGGGGTGTCATGTTCAAGAGCGACACTTACTACCAATTAATACGAAGATGAAAACATATCCCTTTCCCAAATTTTCCCCCACCATTTCTGGAAAGTACCTCTTTGTTTTTACGCAAGCTTGAGGAGGATAACATATGCTTGTTGATATAAGCTCATCCTTCGGACGAGTCCCTCAGAGTATTTTTAACGAAACCTAAGCAGGAGTGGTTCGGTCCCATCACGGGTCTGGCAATGTGTCTTTAACAAGTCCAGAGCTAGAAAACTCGAAGGTTTTTCAAGATTATAGAGTTTGGAAAAACACTTAAAAGAGAACTCTCTCAGTTCCTTTTTCATAAAATAGTCCAGACCGAAAAAGAGATAAATTATCGCTCACCAGATGCTTACTTCAAATACTTTATCGAGTGTGAAAATAGCAAGGTCGCTCAGCTATCTTTTCATGTTTAGAGAGTCTGAAAAGAGATTAAAGAGGACTCCATGGGGGTTCCTTTTTCATATAACCTTGTTAAGCCCGAAAAAGTGATAAAATTATGCTCAATCACATTCTTATGTATTTATGAGCGCAAGAACGGACAAAGACCACACTCGGGATTGTTTTCATTTTTACGCAAGCTTTAAAACAAAACAAAACTATGCTTGGGATAGATTTTAATTTTTACACAAGCTTAAAAACTAAACAAAAATATGCTTGGATCTGGTTTCATTTTTACACAAGCTTGAACTAGAGGAAACTATGCTTGGACTTCCCAATGCATAACATATGGATGGTTGGTACTTAGCCTCCAGCTTAAGGAACTAGCGGCTCAACTTCAGCATGAAGTCCAGTGGCTGAGACAAATGCCCCCCAAGCTTCATTTCATCCAACTACAAAGGAGAATGAAATGAAGCTTCAAATACTAGATGAAGGACTTGACTCAAATAGAGAGGGGGAAAAACTATTTCATGTTTTAACGAGCTTGACATAGAAACACGAACTATGCTTGTAACCTCTGTTTCATTTTTTAATGAAGTTACTACAGAGATGAAAAAACTATCCATGGAACCTCTGTTTCATTTTTTAACGAGGTTGCCTCAGAGACGCAAAAAATATCCTCGGAAGTCGCTCTTCTTGATCATTAATTCCAAGAGGACAATGCTCCGAAATGACACCATGTCAAGGGACAAAACTCAGTCATGGCTTCCAAGAGATCTTCATTGGACGGAAGAAACACACTTTGAAAGGACACCATGTCAAGGGTCATGACAGGAGTAAAGAGATCTGGCTCTAACAACCCTATCGAAGAGATCACCATGTCAACTACTGGATCTAAATCATCAGAAGTTGAAGCCAAGGGAGACAATGCCACATAATTGACCTGTGGTAGGGGCGATACTGTCTGCAAATAAGAACCATTCAGGGAGGCAATCCAGGCGGGGTCAATGAATGAAAGTTGATCAATAGTCACAACTCGTCCATCGTGAGGGAAAGATATCACACAAAAAAGAGTAGACACAATAGCTTTCATGGAATAGACATAATCTCACCCAAGGAGTAATGTGAAATCCAAGGGGTCTTGGACTACCATGACATCGATCAAGACAGTTTTCCCTCCCAAAGTTATAGGAAAATGAGGAAGGGTCCCTAAAGGTTGACTAGTTCTTCTGTTAAAAGATAACAGATTCTGCGTAACCGACACAAGTGGAGGACAACCCAGAGCTTGCTAAGCAAAAGAGGACAAAATACTAATGGATGCACCTTCATCTATCAGTGTCTGAGGAATGTCCCAACCACAAACCTGCACTGTAATCTGGAAAGGAAAGCGAGAGGGAAGACGAGGTCCAATTAGCACACCCCAATCAAAACAGATGGACTCATTATTTGGAGGGGGTCCTACGGGAGAAGGAGGAATACCCCTCGGCACAGGAGAGTCTGTATCAACGAGAAAAACATGGGAAGTATCGGTTTTACTCTCGAGCGTGAGAGGAGGATCGACCGATGGAGAGATCAGATCGACCACTTGGGTTTCATTCTCCAAGGGGAGAATGGGGTAAACAGGTGGAAACGGATCGACCACTTGGGTTTCACTCTCTAACAGGAGAGTGGGGTTGACCGAGGATGGGATCGGATCAACCACTTGGTCTACTGGTTCATCCAAAGACATGAACAGACTGACCACTTTATCAAACGAACTGACTGACAGGGGAACCGGATTGATCATTCCATCAACTATAGGTGGGTTGAAAGAAAGCTTACGATAAGCAATTGGAAGTTGAGGCTGTGAAACAGACATGCCTTCCAGTAATTTTGAGGCTTCTTCCATACGAGGGAAAATATGAGTTAGATGACTCCCTTTGCATAACATACACGGGAACTTGACTCCACTTTTCTTCTTCCCAACTGTATCATAACTAGTTGACAGGAGGTCATCATCATGTTGTTCAGAGGCTGATGACATGGGTTGGCGAGGATGTGTAGACCATACTTCTATAACCTTGGGTAGACCAGGGCAATCCTTAAGAAGATGGCTACCCTTACAAAGCCTGCAAGGGTACTTGGGCTTACGGGTTGTTTGGGTGATCTTGACATCATCAACACTCCCAGCATGATCAATAGTAATTGGTTGTTTTCAAACATGTTTTACAGTGGTTGGAGGTTTGGATCCTTGCTTAATTTTCTTCTTCTTATTCTTCCTTTTCTTCTTCTTCTTATTCACCGAGTTACTAGCTTCAGAACTTTCACTCGACGAAGAAGATGAAACGGAAGGTGACCTTGCAAGTGAAGAAGGTGAAGAAGACCTTACTGGTGAAGAAGTTGAAGGATCAACATGAGGTTGATGCTCTTGGGGGGAAGTGCAGGTGACTGAAGCACTAATTGCATTCGGGATTACCTGAGTGGAAAACAACCACACCGACAATCCAATTGTGAGACCTGGAAGGCTCAAATTAGCAATGTGAGGAGGACCAATGTTTCCATAAGAAGGAAAAAAAAAAGGTTCCCCTGGATCAGGGGTTCCTTCATTGGTCATTTCGGGAACTGACGCCATGAAAAACAAAAATCCAATCTAGAGTCCACTAGGGAAAACAAACAACACACGCTAAAAATCTAGGAAGCAAGCAAACAAACAAAACCTTCTCACAATGAATGGACTAGTTGGTGATGAAATCCAACGTCGTGGGAACAAAATAAGAAGGGGATGAGATAGAGCGGGTGGAAAAGTTATGTTGACGACCTGCTTAACGGACTTACACCCTGGTGCAAGCTCCCACACATAATCATGGGTATACCCTCCAAGGAGCTCGAGTGAGTTTGGCCAACGTCGATTCCAGGTACCGTGAAGACTTTCCCCTCCAAAGTCACCTCGTGTAAATAACCTAGAGTGGTAGGCCACTAAGGTTACCAATCACTATAGTGATTCCTGGGGAAACAGTCGACAGTCCGATCCACGCGCAAGGGCAGGGTATCTAGCCCGAAATCAACTTGAAAGGCTTCCACTCATCATTGTGGGCATACCTCTCAAGCAACCCCCATAATACGTGCAACCTCTACACCAAGACCAAAAAAGCAGGGTGAGTAACTCTACCAGTCTCAATGCGACCTCGTGATTGACCCTTGTGTTATAAGGCATTCCCAGGACAAAATGTAATAAGTGGATTTAACCGCTCCCTAACTCAAGATTCTATGTTTGTTTACAACTTTGGAAAGTTATCTTTTACACCTATTCCAAAGCCCTACAACTAATCTAATGTAGGTTTGCTACCAGAAAATATAAAATTGTCTAATCAATTTTAATAACCGCTTTATTTTATGGTTGTTGTTACTCAAAAGGAAAATGGCGCAGACAATATGGTGTTTTGACCGACTCGAAAATTATGCAAAGATATGAAAATGCAATCTTTTCATTTCGATGAAAGCTTTTCTACGAGAAGGAGAAAATATTTATCATTCCCATATGCACGATGTCCCAAAAATATATTAAACTCATCAATATCAAGATTCTCAAGAAATGAGAAAAAGGTACTGAACACCAATGCACGATTCATGGCCCCCCCAATGCACGATTCATAATTTAAGATAAAAAAACACCAAGAATCATGCAATTTCGCTACTTCAAATGCAAGGATGCCCCCAATCTAAAAGAAAGAAATTAAATCTTTCTTTTTGTTTCAAAAATTTCACTAAAAGCAATAATGAACTTTGTTAAAACAAGGAAAGCCAAACTAGTCTTTTAGATTGCATAAGAAAAATGATCTTTCAAGCAATAAGCAAATGATAAAAGACCAATAAGGCTCAAGTTTCAACCAATCACTGGTTCTTAACTAATCAAACACACTCAGATCCGAAATCAGGGAGTAGGGTTTTGCCAAGAAAAGTCAAGAAACAAAAGTCAAGAGACAAATGAAAAGAAAATCCTTGGAATCCTAAGATTGTTCATGCACGCAAACAAATACAAGAAAGACATCAATCAATGGTACAAGAAAATCTTATAAGGCACCTAGACTGATCTGGGTAGTTGAAGATGCCAAAGCTTAAATCCAAATTTTTGAAAAATTGAGTTCGCAGGCAGGCAATATTACACAGTGCGAGAAACATTGATTCTCGCAGGTGACCCTTGAGCAGGGTGCGAGAACCTTGCACTGAAACCTAAAGGCAGAGTGAAAACTCCACCTATTCTCGTAGGATGCAATGAAGTACAGTGCGAGAATGCCTGAACATAGTCAAAAATTTGAAAAATGAAGTAAAATTGTAAAAGACCTCTGGACCAAGAGGGTCTATCAGGATATCCTGAAGACTCAAAGACTGATAGGATAGGAGAAAAGTGAAACCAGAGAAAATGGCCACAGAAAATTATCAAAAATCCATGAAGAAAATGGGATTTTCCCCAGTGGAGTCGCCAATTTTTTTATTGGATAAATCCGTAAGTGCGAACACAAACCGATCTCCCTAGATCCACCTGGATCTAGAACAAAGCAAGACAGAATAATACTCTTTCCCTAGATTTTGACTATTGAATTAAATAGGAGACAAGAACAAGTAACATGCCTTGTAATCTCTTCCTATGGTCTTTTTTTCTCATGCTTCGCTCCAATGCTCTTATGCAGTCAAGACCAAGACAACACAAACCAACCAAAGTGAAGAAAGCACAATCTATTCAATGATCAATCTATGTATATGATCAAGGAATTATACAATAAAGTGGAATAGATTTATGGGAAAGGGACATATTACTGTATCATATTAATGGAAAGTAAAGATTACAACCTGAGCCTTGATGTCGCAAAATTCCTTTCGATGGCCCTTGACTCTGACACACACACTTTCTCACTTGTATGAAGAAGATCAACCACCTTTGATAAACTTGCTGGAGTTTCCTAGCTGTTGTAGCTTCATTCCTTCACACAATCTTTCACCAATTATCCAATGTCTTTCTTAACCTTGTTTGCTTCTAACCTTTTCCATGAGAATTCCCTCAATATATAGGAGAGAATGGATTAGTTACTTAGATAAGAATGATCCCAAAATATCAGGGAATCCAGTACTTAGATAACCATTCGAATGCCATCTCATCCTTCTAGAAGATTCCCTTCTAGAAGCATCGAGAATTTATCTTTTTCCTTGCTTAAGAAAGAGTTCACACCCTAG
>ML783089.1:559593-578887 GCA_009831015.1 Picea engelmannii | reverse complement strand
AAAGTAATCAAAGTGGTTTAAGAGATTTTAAAAGGTGAATAATTAAGTGAAGTGATGAGTGTATTATAATTCAAAGTGAATACAAAATAAATTGTTTCAATAATAATTTTAATGAAGAAATTAGAAGTGGACCCAACCCTAAAATAAGGAAAGTGGGGCCAAGTGACCTAGAAGATGTTTTTAAGAAAGCTACTTGGAGAGTATAAATAAGTGGAAAGGCTCTCTCATTTGAATCACACTTGAGAATATTGAATATATATAGGTGTCTGAGGTATACCAATGATATATAAGCCTAAATTATGAGGAAAGTGAAGAAAATAATGCCGAAATGCAAGGAAGGATAAATTCTTTTGATGGTGTTTTCTAAGGTATGTTATTTTCACGTCATCTCACCATTTTCGCTATAACATTTTTTATATAGTGATTCAGATCCTGAAATTTCTATTCAAGTGAGAAAATATATCCAAGTATATTTTGTTAAAAAATCATCTTGTGGCTCTTTGTATTTTTGGAGTTACACTCTGTGGAAAATAGGGTTTGTGGTCAATCTGAAACTAGTCAAAATCAGGTGTTTCGGGTAAAAACGTCATAACTTCTTCATAAAAGATCCAAATTCAGTGAGACCAAATGTGTTGGTTAGGGTACAGTCTTTATTATTCTTTTTAATAGTTTCATATCCTTTCATCAAATATTGTGTGCGGGGCACACTCTACAAGGTCGCTCTCTAGAATAAGCCAGAATTCAACAAGGTATGCCATTTTTTCTATAACTCCTTTTATGAGAGGTTCCAAGTAGTGTCACTTGGAGGAATTGAATAAAAAACACTGAAGAACATTGTGTATCAGTTTCATATCTTTATACATTATAGGTTCAAAGTTATTATTACTTCAAGTTAGGGTTGTTGAGTAATCCAAAACTAGGCATGTGAGACTAAAGAAAAGTTTGATGAAAATGCTAGTGTCTTGTTGTTAAAGTTAAGGAAGGTTTGTAGAAATGTGATCATATACACCAGGTCTATTATAGAGCTACAAATTATATTTGGATAATGAAATTGATGAGGGCTTTTGGTTGAGGTACATGTTGAGTACATGGTTGAGACAAGTAGTTGATGAGTTGGCGCACATACATGAGGTGTATAGTTGATGATGCTGGTACATATTGATGATTCATAGTTGATGAGTAGTTGACACATGATTGGAACATAATTGGTACATGGTTGGATTCACTTGTTTATGGTACAGGTTGATTACAGGTTGGTGCATGGTTGATGCACTTGTTTATGGTACAAGTTGATTACAGGTTGGTGCATGGTTGATGCACTTGTTTGTGGTACAGGTTGATTACAAGTTGAGGTACAGGTTGATGCATGGTTGATGCATGGTTCAGATTTATTGGTACAGGTTTAAAGCGGTATATCTCATAGTGATAGTGTGAAAGTGGTTCCATCATTCTACTTCTACTTCAGGGTGGAAGGACGGGGCAAGGACAGGTGGTTGTATCCACCTTCCAGTTGTAGCCGGAGAACATTGGGGGTTGTAGCCTCCTTCTGGTTGTAGCCAGAGATTTGGGGAGTTGGAGCTTCCCTCAAGTTGTAGCCTGAGAAACTAGGGGGTTGGAGCCTCCTTCCAGTTGAAGCTAGAAAACAAAGGAAGTTGGTGCTTCCAATGAATGTAATTCTTCAAGGCATATAAGAAAAAACATTCCGTGGTTTTCTCCCGATTTGAGTTTCCACGTAAAAAACTGGTGTACTGTGTATGTGTGTGATTGTTTATTTATTACTGCTCATTATTGGATAATAATTCTACATTGATATAACATTTGAAGAAAAAGGATTATAATTACATTATTACCGATTCACCCCCCCTCTCAGTAATCCAACAGGAAGATCCATTTTGGGGATTGTTCCCTTTTGGGTGGGTTAACTAATATGAAAATACTATCTTTTTCCATCTATACAGGCTTCTAGGTGTTTAGCTATATGTATTTTGAGTTTTTTCTAAGTGCTAACTTCACTCAGTGGTAAAAGAACTACCTATGGCATAGTCAAGGCACCTAAGTAAAATGTTTTTGTCATCATGGAAAGACACAATGTTCTCTGTAGTTGTTCAAGATTCAAAGACGTTGCGTTTTTTCATTGCTACCCAAACTTGTATGAAAACACAGCGTAAGTGGTGCTGCGTAATATTCCACAGAGTGTAGAATTGGTATACAGGTGCAACATAGTGACGCTACCTATAGGCGCTACGTAATATTTGGCAGGGAGAAGGTTTACACACAGGCACAGCATAGGGGCGCTACCTTATATTTCAACAGAGGATAAATGATGGCATATATATGCAGCACAGGGGCACTACCTTCTCTCCTTGTTCCTTTTTAGGGTGTGCTATCCAGAGTTTCTACTCAAGGAGGTTTCCAGCAAACACCAAGAATCTAGGAGGACTAGGCCAACAACTTTGGATAAGTTGATGATGGATAAAGTTACAGAAGTAGCAGCTGGCATGCTGAGGTCAAATGCAGGCTCCAAAAGGACACATGGAAAAATAGGAGTTGAGCAGCAAAAGAGGATCAAATTAGTTAGAAGCATGACTAGATTAGTCACCAACATTTTCATGTTTTATAGCATAAGTTGTTTTCTTAGTTGTTAGAAAAAATAAATGTTTAAGAGATTTTCAAGAGAAGGAGGCCAGATCATACCTCCAGTTGTTGCCTCCCTTTTTGTTATAAATAGATAGATCAATTTCTTTAGTAGGCTCAGATGGTTGAGCAAGGATCCCTTTATTTTGTAATATTTTGATGAAGTGACTATGATCTAGTGATGTACTCGACTTAAGACTTTTTGGCTAATAGAAATCAACTTCCTTTCTAGTCTATTTGCTTTAGTTGCTAAATTTTCATGCTTTGAAGGATTCACATGAATTATTGTGGTGTTGTGATGGTGGATGTTTGATCATTATATTATCATGATGTTTATTTAGATTTCTTAGTTTCTGATGTCAAGAAGATCTTGTGATTAGAAATGTTCTTCCTTAGACTTTTGTAGACCTGAGTTTTGCAGCAGTCCCTACACTCCTCTCACTCAAGTCTTCCCTCTATTCATACTTATTCTCAAACTACTGGTAGAAGTTAGCCAAGACCTTAATTGTTGGTGAATGCTAGCCCTCTTGCCTACGTTAGAACATTACCATTTGAGTCCTTTTCCATTTGACCTGTTAAAACATTCTATCATTCACATATAACTTGATGGGTATTGGTCTTGCCTTCTATGCAATATGAAGGTGACTCCTAGTGCTAACATTCTTGGCACCGCTGACGGGGAACAATTTGAAGACTTTTCCCTGGGATTAAAATGACACAGTATTCTAGTTCTAAAGGTTCATTAGAACTTAGTTCTTCGAAGATTACAGACTGCACCTGGTGACTCCATTGTTTCAGCTCTGGAACCTAAAGGAAGATACACGATATCAAATCCACAACTACCTTTGGTACCACCTGAGGCTGACCTAGAGAAGATAATGAAGAAGGGAAAAGCTTCCCAAAAAAGTTTTTCTACTGCTGCTACAAGTGTTTCTGGTCAGTTTCCTGATTCTACTCTTGATACTCCAACTGGTTTATCAAGTAAACTTCCTTTATCTTCTGTTGAAGTATCTAAAAGGCTTGATTTTGGAGAGTTTCTTGTTGAAAAATCTTCCTTTGAGACTGAAATGTAAGAGGAAAACATTGATATATTTTCTTCCCCTGATATTGAGAAGTGTTTTAGTCTTGATAGTTTTGAAGATTTCCCTACTTTAGGTTTTGCTACACCTCTTTCTGTTAAAACTTTTGCTGCTAAAGAAGTAGGAACTTCTTCTCCCTCCCAGACCTTACCATATTCTTCAGAAACTCAACCTTCTATTGTGAAAACTGAACTCCCCCCTTCATTTGTTACTTCCTCTCCTACTATACATACAGTTAAGTCTCCTTCTCCTTCTTTTTCACCAAGAATCCAAAATCAAATGGCATTTGGGAACCCCCCTGCTAATAGGATGGATGCCATAGTAGTTGCAAGATATGCTCTACTTTTACCTCAGCCACTCAATTCCCTTCCCTCTGGAGATTATTTGAAATACATGCCTAAGTTTATGAGAGAATAAGATGTAACAACTGAGGAACATCTTGTTGCCTTCTATAGCTATGCAGATAACCACAATATTGAAAATGAAGATGTTTGGATGAGGGTTTTCATCCAAATCTTGTTTGGTGGGGCTAGGAAGTGGTTTAGGGGTCTGGCCCTTGGATCCATTACTGGTATTGAGGCATTGGATGAAGCCTTCTTGAGGCATTGGGGTGGCAAAAAAGAATTTTTGTACTACATCATTGAATTTGGGTCTTTGAAAAGGAAAGAACGAGAGTCTGTCTCTGACTTTTTTAAAAGATTTAACAAAATGTACAAGAAAATACCTGATGAGATCAAACCCACTGAAACCATGGAAAAAATCACTTATGGCAGTTCTTTTGATTCTGAATTCTGCCTCCTTTTGATCGAAAGCAGGTCACCTTCTTTGGTTCATATGAAATATGTTGCCTTAGAGGTAGAATCCAACATAGTGGCATTAGATAAACTCAGGGGAAAATCTGATAGGGATAGGAAAAAAAAAAGTTGAAGCTTCAACTTCTGATTCCTCTGTTGTCCATTCTCAAGTAGATCAGCTGACCAAATTAGTAAAATCTCTCTCCACTAAAATTGAGAAATTGAAATTAGAAGGAAGACAGCCATATAGAAATGCTCAAAACACTGAAAACATATGTAATTTCAGGAGACCCAACAATGCTCCCCAAATCCTTCCCAGAAACAAAGAGAGAGATGATCAAAGGGTACAAGATCCTTTGCAAAATAATTTAGTGGTAGATGAAGAAGAAGAGGAGGTTGAAGTTGATCCTGAGATTCACTGTTTAGGTGATACTTCCCCATCCCCACACTTGACTCAATCCTCTTATGAGCAATCTTTAATGGATATTCAAATTAATGAGTTAAGCAAGGGGGAGAAAGAAAAGGAGAATCCTGGTAGATATAATTTGAGATCTAAGAAGAATGCAGAAAAAACTGAAGCCCCTAATCAGCCTGTCCATAAAGAAGATCCCGCCAAGGCTGTGACAGTGAGGAGCAAGGAAAAGGACTCTCAAAAACCACAAGTTATGATCAGAGATCCTCCTCCTGAAACCAAAGAGAACTTGAATCCTTCCCCTTCCTTCAGTTTTGAGAATGAGATCCAGAAAATAAAGATCCCTGTACCTTTTTTGGAATTGATAAAAAATGAGGATTTTAGAAAATATTTATCCAAAATGTTAGAGCCAGAATCATCTCCAAATGCCACTAATTCCATAAATCTACAAGATGAAAAAACAGTAGTAATTTTAGGTCCTTTGATAGAAGACAGAGATGACTCATCCCCACCATTTTATACTTCACTGAATATACATTATAAGGTGCTACACAATTGTCTCATGGATTCAGGGGCATCCCACAATCTTATCCCAAAATCTGTTATGGATGAACTTGGGTTAGAAGTCACAAACACCTATCATGATTTATATTCTTTTGACTCCAGAAAAGTCAAATGTATTGGAGTCATTAAGGATATGGTGGTGACCTTATTTCAGCTGCCCATGAAAAGTATACTTATGGATATCGTAGTTGCTAATCTTCCCTCCAAGTTTGGTATGCTCTTATCAAGATCATAGATAAAAAGACTTGGGGGAACCTTGCAGATGGATCTCTCTTATGCTATTATTCCTGTTTTTTGGGGAGAGCATAAAAGACTTTACAGGGAAGCCCAATTGGATTACATCATTAGTGATGAAGCAAACCCTGCCAATCACCCTGTTTTTTATTTTGACACAGATCTGGGATCTAGTATTTTGCAGCTCACTGATGCTTGGGAAGCCCCTTTAGAAATCAGGAAAAAGTCCATCAACTTTTCTAAAGAGCCTCCTCTAACTACTTTTGTCTGGAATATGTTCTTTGATGGAGCCTCTTCCAAGGAAGGTGTTGGTGTTGGGGTGATCTTTGTCTCACCAACTCAGGAAACTATATATTTGTCACATAAACTAGAATTTGAGACTACTAATAATGTGGCAGAGTATGAGGCTCTTGTCTTGGGTTTGAGGGTAGGATTTGAGGGTTTAAGGTTTGAGGGTTTGAGATTATTTATCAAACAAAACATCCTAGGATTAGATCTTATAGAAATGAAGTATGGGATTTAGTGGGCAATTTTTTCTCTGCTTTTAATATATCATTTATTCCTAGAGAAGAGAATACTGTGGCTAATTCTTTGGTTGTATCAGCAAGAAACTTCAGAATTCCCATACCACCAAAAATCGAATATTATGTAGAAGTCAAATACAGGCCTTCTATACTAGACAATGTAAAATATTGGAAGGTGTTCGACGATTATTTAAAACTTAAAAGTTTTCTTGAGACTATTGATGAATTTTCTGCATTGCATATTGATCAGGATCATGATCCATAAATCACTCCTCATGCTAATGTTTTCCTCAATAAAATTTCTAATCATCATATTGTGCAGTTGCCTAGCAATCATATACCAAAGGCACTAGTTCCTTTGGAAATATTATTTGATGGGAATGATGTGGCATTGAAAGGGAAGGTATCCACTGATGATGTTGATATCACTGAGTCCAATGTGGGCACTGAAAAAGATCCAAAATATGTCAAACTATCAAGCATCCTATCAGAAAAGCAGAGGGAAGAATACACTAAGTTGTTGAAAGAATTTGCTAATGTATTTTCTTGGACTTATGAAGATCTCAGAACTTATGACACAAGCATAATAGAGCACAATATCCCATTAAAAGAAAACACCAAACCTTTCAGGCAAAAGTTGAGGAAAATAAATCCTGTGTTGTTGCATGTCATGGAGAAAGAGGTTAAGAAGATTTTAGATGCAAAAATTATCATTCCTTTGAGGTATTCCGAATGGGTAGCCAATTTGGTCCTGGTAAGAAAAAAGAATGGGGAAATCAGACTTTGTGTCGATTTTCGAAATTTGAATAGAAGCTCAAAAAAGGATAATTATCCTTTACCCAAGATGGAGAATATATTACAGAAGGTGACAGGAGAAGCCAGGATGTCTATGATTGATGGATTCTTTGGATACAATCAAGTATCTGTTTTTCTGGAGGATAGGGAGAAGACGACCTTGACCACTCCCCGAGGGACATTTATGTATGCCAAGATGCCCTTTGGTTTGATGAACGCAGGGGAAAATTTTCAGCGAGCTATGGATATAGCATTTATTGGAGAAAAGGATAAGTTTGTTGTTATCTATTTGGATGACATAACTATGTATTCTCAGTCTAATAAGGAACAATGTGATCATTTAAGAAAGGTTTTCTTGAAATGTAGAAAATTTGGCCTCTCTTTGAATCCAAAAAAATCATTATTTTCCATGAAAGAAGGAAAATTATTGGGGCATATCATGTCAGCTGAAGGAGTAAGGATTGATTCCAAGAGGGTTGAGGCTATACAAACTTTGTCATTCCCTAGATCTAAAAAAGAGGTACAATATTTTCTGGGAAAAATCAACTTTTTGAGAAGATTTGTGTCAAATTTTGTTGAGTTAGTTAAGTATATCACAACCATGCTGAGAAAGGATAGTGAAATCAAATGGACTAGTGAGGCACATGTTTCTTTTGATCAAATAAATAAAGCCTTGAAAGAAGCCCCGGTTCTTGTCAGCCCCGAATACTCCAAGGAGTTTCTTATTTTTTCTTTTGCCTCTTTTGATACAGTAGCAGCAATCCTATTACAGAAGAATGTTGAAGGCTTAGAACAACCCATTGCCTTTTTCAGTAGGGCATTGAGAGATGTTGAAATAAAGTATGACCTCATGGATAAGCAAGCCTATGCATTGGTTAAAGCTCTTAATTCCTTCAGGGTTTATGTGCTTCATTCAAAAGTTATTTCTTATGTTCATTCAGTTGTTGTAAAAGAAATTCTTATTCAGCCTGATATTGATGGAAAACGCAGCAAGTGGATTGCTAAAATCCTTGAATTCGATTTAGAAATCAGGCCTACTAAATTGGTTAAATCTCAGAGTTTATCCAATTTGTTGGTTGAATAGAATTGCTCAGCGTTGGGGGTAAATTTCATTAGCTCATGTGAATAAAAGCAACAGGCTGAATTAAATGACAAAGGAATTCAAATCATCCCTGCATTGGCAGATTGTAGCTAGTACAAGGACATTATATTTTTCTTGGATAATTTACAACCTCCAAGTGGTATGGAAAAGAACAAGGTGAGAGCATTAAATCTCAAATCAATAAAGTATTGCTTGGTTGATCAAATTTTGTATTGGAAGGACCCATTGGGAGTACTGCTGAGATGCCTAGACCCTCAAGAAGTCCAAACGATTATGTCTAATTTTCATGATAGTCTGTGTGGGGGGCATCATTTTTGGAGGACCACTGCCTATAAGATTCTCAGGGCTGGGTATTTCTGGCCTAGTTTGTTCACGGATGTTTGTGCTAAGATCATAGCATGTGATAAGTGTCAGAAATTTTCTGGAAAGAAGCAGCTTAAGTCTTTTCCATTAAAGCCCGTAGAAGCTTTGGGACCTTTTCAAAAGTGGGGCCTAGATTTTATTGGCAAAATTCATCCCACTTCCAGTGGCCAACATAGATGGATCTTGACTGCCACATATTACTTCACTAAGTGGATAGAGGTTATTCCTACCAGGAATTCTTCCCACAAAGTGATCATTGGTTTCCTTAAAGACATTATGGCGAGGTTTGGATGCCCTAACAGAATTGTCACTGACAATGTTGCATCTTTCAAGGCTGAACCATTGATTCAGTTTTGTGAACAATTTGGAATCACATTGATTCACCCTACCCCTTACTATCTATATGGAAACGGGCTTGCAGAATCCTCGAACAAAAGAATTATAAAGATTATTAAAAATATGCTAGAGGATAACAAAAAGGCATGGGATTCCAAAATCAAATTTTCTCTATGGGATGACAGAGTGAAAGTGAAAAGATCCTTGGGACTTTCCCCTTTCTAGCTGGTATATGGAGTTGAGGTAGTTTTTATTTCTCAACTTGCATTACCTATGGAGAAATTCTTCCAAGATTATCAAGGGGAGCCAGATCATATGATCATGAGGATTTAGCAGTTGGTTGAGGTGCAACAGACTCAGGAACAACTTGTAGACAAGGCATATGACCATCAACTGAAGATCAAGAAGGCATTCGAAAAGAAGGTGAACAAAGAGGATTTTCATCTGGGTGAGTTTGTGCTCAAGTGGGATGCACCGAGACAAGATAAAGGCAAGCACGGTAAATTTGAAGCTTTATGGGTTGGCCCTTTCAAAATATCGGAGATATTCTTTAATAACACCTTCAAGCTATAGAATATGGAGGATGAAGAGGTTTTTGGTGGCTCTGTCAATGGGCATTTCCTGAAAAAGTACTTTGCTTGAGCCTTGAATGGATCTTCATGTCATTGTAAATAACATTTTATTTTTTATTTTTTGTTCCAATAACTGACCCCATAGCCCTAGGATAAGGCACTAAATCTACTCATTCTTGGCAGCCTGCAGGGGGCATGCCATCCCCTGTGGAGCCAATGTTATCACACTAAGTTTCCTTGGGTCTTTAGTTTGATTAATACTTTTTCAAGCCTTAGATTTTAATTTTTTGAGTCTCATCCTCTTAAAGTTTGATGTTAGGTTCATCTTAGAAGATTAAAGTTTTGAGTCATAGTTCCTATTTGGTCCTCAATTTGGTCTATGGTTCTAGAACCTGTTTAGCTCATAACTCATTTTTGGTCCTCATCATGAATTGTCCCTAAATCGACTCCTCCCATTGCTAAACTGATGTGACTCCTCTTTCTATTCATTCATGACCTAGTAAGCATGATTTGTTGTACTCACTTACCTGTCCAATCATTTTTTGATTTGGAAGCGCTACCAACTCATTAGGCAGTTCCATAGCGCCTGTCATGTTTATCATCCATCCACAGAAAGTCATGATTGCCACGACTGAGACCGTGTCCCTTGTTTTCAGTGCCAAAAGTCGGTTAATGTGCTTTCAAAATATCTTGCATTTATGATCCTTGGTAGCGGCTTCTTAATTTTGAAAAGTTTAACAATGCTGCATTATGTAAGTTTTCCAGTTCCAATCAAGTGACCACATGTCAACTAAATTTGATGTTGTGAGAGATTCCAGGGCTGAAGTTTCCTCAATTTCATTCTATGATCACGCTGAAGACCTCAACATGTGTCAATTTTACAGGTATCATGTGCAGCCTCCTTTGCATATTAATTTTCTTAGGAAATTTGTGCTTGGGTTTTTGGTTTGTTAAGCCTGCAGGGTAGTGAGGAATCTATATTTGCATACCTGAAAACGTCCTTTCCTATGTCCATGGTCTAATTACTGTCGTTTTCTTTAACCATTGAAGTCGCAGGCCTGTAATAACTTATCCTCTGTGTATGCATTGTGCTACCCAGAGGCGCTGCTCAAACCCTCTATGTTTTCCTTGCTCCATTTCATCCTGTACAAAGAGCCATTCTGGATTACCCCTTCATAGTCTACGCTCTAAAAGGCATGTACAAGTCTAAAGGTCCATTTCCCATAGTCAAGCTCATCTTTCTAAGCACTGACAATTTTAAGGGCCATATTTGTACATTTGAAACCTGAATTGAAGCTTTCTGGTCATTAGCATCCCTTAAGCCTCCCAAGAACCCTCATTTTTCAGTTATGGAGACCCCTCAATCGAAGAAAGCACACAGAGGTGGCAAGATAGTTAGGAAAAAACCTGTGGACATGCGCCTTTTTGACACAGAGCCCATGGTAAGGGAGATATTTCAAAGAGCAGAATGCCTCTCTTTCTACTAGAACATGCAGAGAGGCCATCAAGAGGTATCAAAATAGTTTGCATTAAATTTTGATGGAAAGAAAACCAAAGTTAGGGATTTGGAATTTGAGCTAACTGAAACCTCCATCTCAGCTGCAACAGGGATTCCCATTTCAGGTGAAAAGTGATTCAAGTCCATGGTTTTGATTTCACCCTTTGTTAAATATCTCTTCAAGCCTGAATATCGAGCCAATGAATTGTCTAAGAGTATGCCAAGGAATCAACTGATCGAGCAGTTTGATAGAATTTTGAAGATTATATAGAGATATTTTACTTGTGAAGGGAGATTTAACACCTTGTATCATTACCACATAAGGATGTTGTTACATTTTATTGGTAAAATTGAGATGAATGTTCCTTATTACCTTTTGAGAAGTATAGGTAAAATGTCAGATAGGGTGCAAGCCAAATCTAAGGATGTGGACTCTATCATTTTCTACTCTGGATTGATCAGAATGTTAGTCTCTGAAGAGTTGGGAAAGAAAGAGATTTCATGGGAGAATTTTGTGGTTACTTCTCACTTCAAGATGGACCCAACACCTACTCCCTAATCATAGATTGCAGTTCCTTCAACATCCACCAGTACTAAAGCAGGTATCAACAAGAAGAGAAAGGGCAAATCCCCTGTTTAAAAAATCAGTAAACAGGTCATGGAAGCTGAGGAGGAGACTTTTCCTTCTCCACATAGAGATTTCTCACCCCCACCTCCACCAAGGTTAGAAGAAGTGCCTTCCTCTACCAAGTTGACATCTAAGAGAGAAAATAAGATTCTCTTTCCCTCTTCTCCTCCAACAGTCAAAATCAAGGGTAAAAGACCTTTCACTAGGTCATCAATGCATAAGGAGAAAGGAAAAAGCATTGAAAATCTTGTGGAGGAGAAATCAGAAACCCCTATTCAGAGGAAGAAGGGTAAATGATCCAAAAATGAAGGTATTATTGATAAATCGCAAGTTATTTTAATGTACTTTTTGCATCGGATCGTTAAGAATGCGAAATACGTAAACTTGTTATCTTGTTTGCGAAATATCAAATGTGACTTTTACATGATGATTATTAATGTATAAAGATATCAGCCATTAATATACATACTGCAAATGAAGAGAATAGAACAACAAAATAGAAAGAGAAATAGAGACAAGAGGTTGATAACGAAGTTCACCAATCATTGGCTACGTCTTTGGGACTGCTTCCAAGTGGAGGACCTCTTTATTGCTCTTTAAAATGCTCAAAGTTATCTTACAATGCTCTTTGTTTTTACATTACATGCTTCATGTCTTCTATACAAGACCTCCTTTCTCAGATTCATACATGCACCATCAAAATCCTCTCAACAACATGAGAAAAATGCCTCTCAAAACATGAGAAAATGCCAAAATTTACAAACTGCTCCTTCAAAACCCTACATCAAAAAGTCCCCTACAAGCTTCAAAAATCCTAGTTCTTATAGTTTTCAAGGCTCATATGAGAAATCCCAACTTCCCTCAAGATCTGGCCTCTTTCTAGGATCAAATCCCCCTTCAAATGGCCTAACATTCTCAAAAAATACATTTTCTGGGCATAATATCAGTCAAAAATCATTTTTGTATAGTTAAAAACCCATTTTTTCTAAAAAATACATAGTAATCCCCCAAGACAGGGCACGTGCCCCCTTTACCAGGTCACATGGGGCCACATGGCCAAGTTCCAGCGCTCCAAGTGCTATGCACCAACCCCCTTAACTGTTAGCTCCTGGTTTTGGGTGCCTTCCATGGGATCTAGGCTAATCTGCCCTTGGGTGTGCCCAGAATTAGCCCTTGGGCGAGCTCCTATAATGAAACCGCGTGTTGGGGCTTATCCCTATCCCCCTTGCTCCCTCCTTTGAATATTTGACCCCAAAACTATAGGAAAGTGGGTTTTTTTCATAATTTTGACTTTTGGCAGGTTGGTAATTGAACTTTTCCAAAGACTTGGAGCTAGCCATGGGTTAGAGGTTCGAATCCCATGGACCCCCAAATAATTTTTACATTCCAAACAATATTGAAGTGCCATGTGGCTTCCCATGTCTGGGCCATGTGGCACTTATTCATTTGCCAGTTGACCATTGACTTTTGCCATAGAAGAATCTGATTTTCGTGCGATATTTTTCACATCCGGAGTCTATTTTGAGAAAATGAATATATGTTCAGAATCAACGCGACGAGATGGTCATAATGGAATTGGTTTCATCCAATTCTGAGAAATTTGATTTTTGAGCATTTTTTGAGCTTGGGGAGCCTCCTGGATCATTCCTCCCCACTTTGGAAGCTTTTGGACCACCAAAAGTCTGTTTTTACTTCGGTAAGAAGTGAGCGTACTGCCTCCCCACTTTGTCGTGTATCATCCATCCTCTCTGCTAGGATAATGATCACCTGACTAATCACAACAAACATGAAAACTAAGATAACATTGTTTATCAAAGTAATCATTTCATTTATCGCACAATCATCTATGTTATTTGTCACACTTTGCAGCCATACACCACTGAACAACAACAAACTAATCAACAATATTGAGTATGCAAATGAAAATGACAAAACATGCTTCCCCTTTTGAACAGGAACAATAATCAAAGTATGCAGCTGAACCTTATGTTGTACCTCCGGTGACACTTCATGACTGTTTGAAACATATGGAATCATCTCATGTTTAGAATCACTAACTTCATGTTTTGTTACAGACATAAGTGTTAAACTTCTGCTTGCATTTACCATTCTTTTTAATTGCCCTGTAGCTGCAAAGGACCTGTCAATTTTCATGCGATGAGCATGAACAATGTACTCCTTCCCATCTTTCTTGAAGCAATATTTATTTTCCTCCCTGTAGAATATGGCTTTCCTATCATAAAGGTATGGGATTCCCAGTATAATTCCACATATGTCCATTGGCACTATATCAAGCTCTACTTCATCAACATAATTAGAAGTGATTGCAAACTTGATTTTACATTGCTTGGTTACTTGTAAATTGTTATCACCACATATCCATCCCAATGGATATGGTTTAGGATGTGACTTTGTTTCAAGTCCCAAGTTATTCACAACATATTCACTGATTAGATTGGCTTGTGATCCACTGTCTACAAGAGTATCAACTTTGACATTATGTGTTATAACCCTTAAGTGAAAAAGTTCATTCCTTTTATACTCATCATTTACATCAAATGAACTAGAAGAGCTAGAACTTGCAAGAAAATTTATACCTCGGATACCCATAGCTACAACTTGTGTCTCATCACTGGAATCTGATCCAAGATCCACTTGAACTGTCGCAGTTGTGGTATTATTCCTTTCGTGGTTGAAAAACTTCTTTGGCTTCAAGTCAGGATGTAAGACCCGACAACGATCTTCATCATGGCCTACTTTCTTGCAATGCTTGCAAGTAGGCTTCTCCTTTCTTGTTGTGGCTGTCTTCTTCTCTTTCCTTTTCCCTGCATCCTTTCTTTTCCAAGTATATGTAGAAACACTATCACCAACAGTCCCTTTACTTGATTCAATGTGAATGGTTTGTACACATACTTCATCAAAGTTAGAAGGATTTAGCATAAGAATAGTGTGCTTAAGATAAGAATGTAAACCACCGATATATTTTAGGAGTGTCTCTTGTGTATATAAAGTAATACCCAAATTTAAAGCTTTCTTATGAAATGTCTTAGTATATTCTTGTACACTTTGACTTTTTGATTGCCTTAAACATTGTCAATTTATCATTTCTTGTTGAATGTAAGCTAAAGGGTAAAACTGTTGTTTTAATGCAATAACAAAATCATTCCAGGAAGAGATTATTTTACCACTTTTCTTAAGATCATCTCTAGTTCTGGTTTCCCACCATATGAGAGTTGTGCCTCCCTATTTGAGACTTGCTAGTTGGATCTTAGTTTCTTCATCAACAATCTTTTGTATCCTGCAATAGACCTCTAATTGTCTCACCCAATTATCTAGCTTTTCTGCATCTAATTCATCATCATAAGTGGGTAATTGAAACTTTACATCTAACTTTAATAACGACATATAAGAAGAATGATAAGTTTTTTGCTTATCCTTGGAGGAATGTACACTTTCTTCATTATTATATGATGAGGATGAAGGAGACGAAGGTTTCGAAGGTCCACCACCTCCAACTCCTCCTTCTGCTCTTACCAAAGATTCACCTTCTTCAACTTTTGGATTCCTTTGTTGACCTCTTTCATGGTAAATCTCCTCTACCATGGCTTGCATCAATTTAAAGGCCTCGAAGAAATCATCTTCAGATTTGAAGGGACCCAATTTCCGTGGTGAAGACATCTCTTGCTTATGCAGTTGTCTTTGAATCTCTGTGTCAAGAGCCTCAAGTTGGCCTTCTCCTCGCTTGAGTTTTTCTCTCATGATCATCCAATGCTTGCAATTCCTATCAAACCTTCACAACCAAATGATCTGATACCATAAACTTGATCCAAAAATGAAGGTATTATTGATAAATCACAAGTTAGATTAATGTACTTTTTGCATCGGATCGTTAAGAATGTGAAATATGTAAACTTGTTATCTTGTTTGTGGAATATCAAATGTGACTTTTACTTGATGATTATTAATGTATAAAGAGATCAGATATTAATAAACATGCTGAAAATGAAGAGAATAGAACAGCAAAACATAAAGAGAAATAGAGACAAGAGGTTGATAACGGAGTTCACCAATCATTGGCTACATCTCTGGGCCCGCTTCCAAGTGGAGGACCTCTTTATTTCTCTTTAAAATGCTCCAAGTTCTCTTAAAATGATATTTGTTGTTACATTACATGCTTCATGTCTTCTGTACAATACCTCCTTTCTCAGATTCATGCATGCACCATCAAAATCCTCTCAACAACATGAGAAAAACGCCTCTCAAAACATGAGAAAAGGCCAAAATTTACAAACTGCTCCTTCAAAACCCTGCATCAAAAAGTCCCCTACAAGCTTCAAAAATCCTGTTTCTTATAGTTTTCAAGGCTCAGATGAGGAATCCCAACTTCCCTCAAGATTTGGCCTCTTTCTGGGATCAAATCCCCCTTCAAATGGCCTAAAATTCTCAAAACATTTATTTTCTGGGCATAATATCAGTCAAAAATCACTTATGTATAGTTAAAAACCCATTTTTTCTAAAAAATACATAGTAAGCGCCCAAGACAGGGTGCGCGCCCCCTTTACCAGGTCACATGGGGCCACATGGCCAAGTGCCAGTGCTCCAAGTGCTATGCGCCAACCCCCTTAACTGTTAGCTCCTGGTTTTGGGGCGCCTTCCATGGGATTTGGGCTAATCTGCCCTTGGGTGCGCCCAGAATTATCCCTTGGGTGCACTCCTATAATGAAACCACGTGCTAGGGCTTAGCCCTATCCCCCTTGCACCCTCCTTTGGATATTTGACCCCAAAACTATAGGAAAGTGGGTTTTTCTCATAAATTTGACTTTTGGCAGGTTGGTAATTGAACTTTTCCAAAGACTTGGAGCTAGCCATGGGTCAAAGGTTCGAATCCCATGGACCCCCAAATACTTTTTACATTCCAACCAGTAGTGAAGTGCCACGTGGATTCCCATGTCTAGGCCATGTGGCACTTATTTATTTGTCAGTTGACCATTGACTTTTGCCATAGAAGAATTTGATTGTCGTGCGATATGTTTCACATCCGGAGTCTATTTTGAGGAAATGAATATATGGCCGGAATCAACGCAATGAGACGGTCGCGATGGAATTGGTTTCATCCAATTATGAGAACTTTGATTTTTGAGCATTTTCTAAGCCTGGGGAGCCTCCTGGATCAGTAAAGGTACCAAAAGACCTTTGGAGAGGAAAGATGAAGTCTTTGTGAAATATTTTGAAGATCATGTGAAGAAAAAAGGAGAAGTTGTTGTGCAAGAGAAGAAGCATAAAGGAAAGGGTTTCAAGAAGGCTGGTGAAACACACAAGAAAATTCTTGTACATAGGGAAGAAGAGGGCGAGAAGAAGCATGCTTAGACTATGCATGTCTCTACTCCCCCTGGTGATCATACCTTCAAGAGACTTATCAGACAACTTAAGGAGTCAAGAAAATAAGTGGCTAAATTGGAAAAGGAATCCATGTCCGAAAGAGTCAATATGACAAAGCTTATGGATGGATACAGTCATACCCTTGACTTGGCAAGATTTGCAGCAAGGACGACTCAACCCCTACATAGATAGCTCCAGAACCTCTACAGGAAGAACAGAGGTTTCCAGGCCCAGAACAAGAAGCTAAAGGAAGAACTGAAGCATTTCCAAGATGAGGTATCCCAAAGGAATTTACAGGTGTTGGTTGAGGCTGTCATTGAAGATGACAAACCAACAGCTAAGGAGAGCACAACTACATTGAAGAAGCCTGCCAGTGCCAAGAAGAAGAAGTCTGTTGAGTCAATTGAAGATACTCTTTCTACCAGAAAGAGTGTGAGGCTAAGTGTCAAGATGAAAAAGTAGTTGGTAAGGGGTAAGCTCCATTTTGGGGATTGTTCCCTTTTGGGAGGGTTAACTAATATGCAAATACTATCTTTTGCCATCTATACAGGCTTCTAGGCATTTAGCTATATGGATTTTGAGTTTTTTCTAAGTGCTATCTTAACTCAGTGGTAAAAGCACTACCTATGGCATAGTCAAGGCACCTAAGTAAAATGGTTTTGTCATCATGGAAAGACACAATATGCTCTGCACTTGTTCAAGATTCAAAGACGCTGCATTTTGGCATTGCTACCCAAACCTCTACGCAAACTCAACGTAAGTGGCGTTGTGTAAAAGCGTTGGGTAATATTCCACAGAGCACAGAATTGGTATATGGGTGCAACACAATGACGCTACCTATAGGTGCTACGTAATATTTGGCAGGGAGTAGGTTTACACACAGGCATAGCACAGGGGCGCTACCTTATATTTCAATAGAGGATAAATGATGGCGTATATATGTAGCACAGGGGCACTACCTACAGGTGCTACCTTCTCTCCTTGTTCCATTTTAGGGTGCGTTATCCAGAGTTTCTACTCAAGGAGGTTGCCAACAAACAACAAGAATCTAGGAGGACTAGGCCAACAACCTTGGATAAGTTGATGATGGAGAAAGTTATAGAAGTAGCATCTGGCATGCTGAGGACAACTGCAGGCTCCAAAAGGACACATGGCAAAACATGAGCTGAGCAACAAAAGAGGATCAAATCAGTTAGAAGCATGACTAGATTAGTCACCAGCATTTTCCTATTTTATAGCATAGGTTGTTTTCTTAGTTGTTAGAAAAAATAATTTTTTAAGAGATTTTCAAGGGAAGGAGGCCAACTCGTATCTCCAGTTGTTTCCTCCCTTTTTATTATAAATAGATAGATCAATTTCTTTAGTAGGTTCATATGGTTGAGCAAGGCTCCCTTTATTTTGTAATATTTTGATGAAGTGACTATGATCTAGTGATGTACTATACTTAAGACTTTTTGGCTAATAGAAATCAACTTCCTTTCCATTCTATTTGCTTCAGTTGCTAAAAGTTCATGCTTTGAAGGATTCACATGAATTATTGTGGTGTTCTGATGGTGGATGTTTGATTATTATATTATCATGATTTTTATTTAGCTTTCCTAGTTTCTGATGTCAAGAAGATCTTGTTATTAGAAACGTTCTTCCTTAGACTTTTTTAGACCTGATGTTTGCAGCAGTCCCTACACTTCTCTCACTCAATTATTCCCTCTATTCATACTTACTCTCAAACTACTGGTAGAATTTAGCCAAGGCCTTAATTGTTGGTGCATGCTAGCCCTGTTGTTTGAGTTAGAACATTACCATTTGAGTCCTTTTCCATTTGACCCGTTAAAACACTCTATCATTCACATATAACTTGATGGGTATTGGGCTTGCCTTCTATGCAATATGAAGGTGACTCCTAGTGCTAACAATCTCTACAACACTAAAAATGGTAAAAATGAATTTTACGTTGGTAATGTTTTGTTTATTAAACCATGTTCTGGTGCGCTCTATGATTGAACGCACTGGTGCTACAATATTTACGTAGCTCACTGGATAATATTTTTTACAAATAACCCAAACACGGTGCGCCATTTTAGAGAACGGGTGCACACTATGCATCCGATTACTACCAAGCACACCGACGTATATATTTTACAATGCACCGGTGCGTCCGGTGTTACATAGGGCACCGGTTTAAAAAAAAAAAAAAACCTAACATGGTGCTCCCTTTTGAGCAATGGTTCCTCCCGATGCTTCAGTATACTACGTAGCACACCGACATATATTTTTTGAAATAATCCTACAACGGTGCGTAAATAATTTTATTTAACCATGGCATGGTGCACTCTATTATTAGCGAAACCGATGCATCTAGTTTTAACAAGCACACCAGATT
>ML783089.1:533294-559555 GCA_009831015.1 Picea engelmannii | reverse complement strand
TATATATATATATATATTTTAAATAACCCTATCACAGTGCGTCCCAAAAGAGCATGTGTGTTGACCGGTGCATGTTGGCAGCAATAATGTTATTGTTATTTTTATTATATAAATAAATTGACCTACATAAGCTGCCTACACAGGGTCATGAAATTTTATTACTCTTCATGAGCAGTTTCGAAACAACAGTTGTAAATCGTCGCTTTTTACCTATCGTCTTTTCAAATTTTGTTTTCATGACTGCAAGCATGAAAACTTGCAACTGTAATTACCATTGTGTTTTTAAAATTTCATTAACAACAAATTGCTCATATGGTTTATTACGGAATTTTGATTTCTTGCCATGAAGATGTCGCTCTCTTTGTTTTGACCTTCTCAACTCTAAGCATGCCTAAGAGATTGATAGTTGTAATGAACAAAAGACCCCCCCCATTTGATTTTTTGTATGGGTTTGATCTTTGATCACATTTCTTTCACAAAAATTTTGATTATTCGATTTTTTAAAATTTACCCAACTTTGTAATCAAACCATGATGTGTGCACTTATGTTTATTGTAAGTGTTTTGGTCCTAGCTTGTACTAAATGCAATGGTGGCAATATGATTTGCAGAATGCCATCATTTCTATGCATGGCCTTGGGCTTCGCAAAACCTCCTTCACATGCTTTTCAATTAAACTCCCATCTCATCGTATCAGTCTTTACAACGTTCATTGTTAGGTTCGGGTTATGGCTCTGGACTATCTCACAAACCCTCTCTGTGCGTTGCGTCTGATTCATTACCCTTTCATCCATTATGGCTCCTGTTGTGAGAGTTGAACCAAACAACATTCAAACACTGCTCTTATATGACGATGCCAGAGAGGGTCTTGAGAGTAATGGTTGGCTGGCATAATGAGTTAACAGGCTCTCTATATTTTTTTATTTTTATGGTATCCGTTCAGACTTACCTCTTCTACCTCTATCATATAAACCCCCAATTGTTTGGAGTCGCTCTTGTTACAGTTTGGTCAACCCCATAATTGCCTGCGAGAGACACGTTTTTGCGGGAGATATTATGAGCAAACAGTTTTGAATTAGATCAAACCCTTGAAAACCCAGAACAAAAATGAGCCCTTTTACCTTCATCACGAGAAGTTTCCCTAGAAATTGGATCATGCCAGAGATACAACTCATCCTTTAGAGGTCAAAATCTCATATTTTCTTTGTGGTTGAGGTGAGCGTTTTGGTCTGCTTGCAAGTGTTGAAACATTTGTTACCTACTCAGGCCTGTCTTGTGACCACCTATAGCAACCCTGAACCTAACCCAAAAGCTACTAAAAATCCTCATGGGCAAGCTACACATCCTAATAACTCTGTTAAAAAACTTCAGGCTTGAATCTGTCCTCCAGGGGAAAGAAAAATGTTTGAAAACCACAGGTCATGTGATTTTTAAAAACGTAGAGGCAACTATAGCCATCGTTAACTCCAAAGTTTATTGATACGATTTGGTTTTATGATTAGAGGTATGATTTTGTTAGCATGATTATTGTCATTCTTAAGTTAGGATATTTGGTTTGATTGAATAAACTATTTTTATTATTAAGATTAGCCAATTTTATTTATTCAATAAAATGAGATTGCATTTTCTATTATAACTAGTTACAGAATCGCAAGATTCTGAAGCCAGTTAAGAAAATTCGAATTGTTTAATTTGATGACAAAAAACATATCTGAGATATTCCTATTTTATTTTGTTTTTAGGATAATTTAGGAGCCCATGATTTCAAAGATGATATGAGGCACTTTTGAGATCTCCCAACCATATCTATTATGTATTTTGAATAAACAGAATTAGACTGTTGGTAGTTTTTTGATATCTAGTGAAATCAGGGTGGTTGCATCCCCCTTTATTTTTGAAACCAATTTGATCTTATGAACATGAAATAGTTATGTTTCCTGAAACCTATATAAACATATCATTTTGTAAACATTGCATCATCTTGGCCTGGGGCAAGAGTATGGGCATTTTATCACAGACTTGAATGGAACAGAATGCATGTTACAGCTTTAGCTTTTCTGTATGATGTTTTGATTCAAGTTATGTTTATTTCGATCTAATAATAGATGGTGATTTCTTTCGTCATCATGATTTATTTCCAGTTGATATGATTCATTTTCATATGTTGTCCATATCGTATTGTTTCAAATACAATACACAGTGATCATATATCCAATTTAAATTAGGAGATTTATCTCTAATTTCTTTTGAATATTTACATGCAAGTTCTTATAAGAAGATTTCTCTCGTCATAGTTACTTGCAAAATCATAAGATCACTGTAACTGTGTTCATTTTATATTCTATTATTATAATTCAATCTCCAGCATTATTGTTTCGCATTTATTCGGAGCAATCTCAAGATCTATTGCATGTTCACTTCTGAGATAAAGGTGGCTGGATATTCAATATTGAACAGACATTGGATGCAATAACAGGTTAGTCTGTTATTTGATTTCATTAGCTTGTTGAATATAGAATTTTTCTATATATAGAACATTTTCTACTATCTATTATTTTCTGTTCAACTAGGCAGTTTAATATTTGATTTCATGAGTGTATACATCTAAGAAAACAAACCAAAAAAAAATTAGATAGTATTTTCACTTTCTTTATTATTGTTATTAAAGGAACCAATTTACATTCTATTTTTACGGGTTTAGATTAAAACTCGCGATTTGTACAGATTATATATAGAATTACTATACATATATTATTTAAATAAACTGTACATATTTGAGATGTACATATAGATTTCAATGATTGTTATTTATTAAGTTATTGTATTTCCTTTAGTTATTTTTTTCACTTTCTTTAGAATTTAGATCGGCCAATGGAGCCGCTAAACCCGTCGGAGTGAATTAATCCAAACGGCTTGGGTTAATTAGACAACCCCGAACCGGATTCACTCTTCCAGTTGACGAGCGGTCAATTTCGCCCGTCAACAGTGCATTAGTATATCATAAAGCACACCAGAGTATATTTTTCGAAATAATCCTACAATGGTGTGTATTTGTTTTATTTAATCATGTCACGATGCGGTTATTTATGCAACACCCCTGTGCATTGGTGTGTTATAGATGCACTAGTGCAGTGTATTTTAAATATACACATTGTTCTAATTTATAAGTTAAAGAAATTTTTATTTTCCAGTAACATAGATTAGAATTTTGCTAGAGTGAGCATGTTGTAGAGTCAAGGATTTGGTGAAATCCCAACTATATTATAAACGTGAAATGATTATAGTTTAGGATTTTGAGAGACAATTATGATCATTGATAGTGAGATAAAGGTTATGATCATTGATAGTGAGATAAAGGTTATGATCATTGACGACGAGATCACGCAGGTTATGATCATTGACGATGATATCACGCACTTTATGATCATTGATGACGAGATCACACAAGTTATGATCATTGACAGCGAGATCACACAAATTATGATAATTGACAATCATGCAAGATGGTTATGATCATTGACAGCAAGATCACACAAGGTTATAATCATTGATGATCATGATGGCGATATGAGAAGGCCGATCCAGATAATAGTAGGTACCCATGGAGCAAGATTCCCATCGTGGACATCATGGTCATAAGAACTCATATTGTCATCATAATCACTCACAATTGTGAATTAGAAACTAATATATATTAATTTTTTTATAGATAACCCGTTAGTTGGGAGTTCACCAAATACTTGAGTCTACAACATGCTTGAGATGATTATAGATTAGAATTTTGAGAGACTACTCATACTTTAGATTCAAGTATTTACAACTAAAATGCCTATACTTTAGACTCAAGTATTTACAATTGAAATGTCTATACTTTAGAATCAAGTATTTACAACTGAAATGCAAACAAAAAAAATCATAAAAACTCCCAGGAAACAAATCCTTCTCTCTCTCCCTCGCCTCCCAATCTCGTACAACATTGTATAGGTCAACCCTCTACTCCTATTGTTGTTGCTTCTCTCTTAGCTAACATATTTGCATGATTAAGATTATGGCCAATAATTTTTTTAATTTAAACCTTTTGCAGTGTGCTAAATAACTAGCCGCACCGGTGAGTCATTATTTACGTAGTGCACCAAAGTATTTTTTCGAAAACCTTAACATAGTGCGCCATTTTTGGGGAGAAATTGTCCACACCAGTGAAATTATTTAAGTTGCGCACTATCGAATGTAATTTTTTTAAAAATAACACTGCAATGGTGCACAATTGTTTAGAGAAACTGTGTGCCCTTGTGCATCATTATTTCTGTAGCGCACCCGAGTATTTCTTTTGGTTTGAAATAACCCTACTACGGTGCGCTATTTTTGCAGGAACCAGTTCATTATTTGTATAAAATGCACCAGTGTGTTATATATTTATAAACACACCGTATAAAAACATCCTCTAAAACCTCTACCCACTCACCTCCGCTAGTATCGTCCGCTATAAACAAATTTGTGGGCTATTTTAATAGGGGTGTTTGCAAAAACCTTCGCTAGAGGGTCTTTTCCTTGTAGTGATTGTTACATTTTCTTAGTCACTCCAATAATTTAACATCTCTGCTCACCAAAAATTTCTTGGTGACTAGATTGTACAATCTATAGGCTTTGAAATATTCATTGTACCCAATGAAAATGTATTTTTCACTCTTGTTGTCAAGTTTCCTTCTTAGCTCTTTTGGGACATGTGCATAGGCTATAGAACCAAAAATTATGAAGTGAGAGATTGTTGGCCCTTGACCAAGTTTTGAGGAATACTTGGTCATAGTTGATCATTTTGTACTTCGAATTCCTATCGAAGACGGAGCGCATGGCGAAGCAGAGATCACAGGATCCTGCCACCTTTTGTGGAACCTTTTTGGGTTTTTTGGGGAATATTGTAACGGGAAAGGGATGCCGACCCTTGTTTAGACATTTTTCTATGTATAAATAGAGATCTAGGCCATGTAAGAAAAGAGGCATTGTCTATCGATGGCTTAGTGCATAAGTTGGATCTATGTGATCAGAAGTCTGTGTGACTGTAAGAGCTCTGTGCATGCTGTAATAGTGTTGAGTGCACAAAGTGTGAGAAGGCTTAGTGCTTGGATCTACCAGGGGAAAGAGGATCTAGTGACCTGCGCAGATCTCTTGTCCTATGCGGGGTAAGGGTCATTGAAGCTTTGTGTTGTAACTGCTTGACCAAGATAATATAAAGAAGACTTTGTGGACGTAGCCCCAGGGTGGGGGTGAACCACGGTAACTTTGTGTATTGTGTTGATGTCTTTGTCTCTCTCTTGCTAATGCTCTGATATGTTTAGATAGATTTATTGATGCTTTGTTCTTATGAGATATGAATGCATGCTAGATATTATACATAAGATGCTAAGTGATTAATCTATTGAGTATAACCTATTTATCATTGCTAAGTGCTAGATCTGAGTAATTACTGTAGTGCTTTGTGCTTTCTGCGAAGTGTATTAATGAATGTATGTTAGGAAATAACTGATGCTAAGTGTGTTGTAAGAAAGATAATCACAGATCCGTGTCCCAGCTAAGGTTGCATACACCTGAGTCCTACAACCACCCCTGCCTCTACCTCAGGTGAGACTTCATCTTCTTTGTAGGTGTTTCTGAAAGGGCCGATAGTTAGGGATTTATTGTTGTGCTCTTGAGCGTTGAACCCTGGGTCTACCCCTGTGCCAACAAATGGTTCCATTGCTAGGACCTGGAACTGTGATTGCTAGGAACTGAAGAAGAAGAAGCTTTGTGCAAAATAAGCTCTATGCGTAGATCTGTTTCCCTAGTGCGTAGTGTTCTGTTTGACCTGTGAAGCTTTGTGACAAGAAAGAAAGGTCAGATCTGAAGAAGAGAGGTCAGATCTGAAGAAAAAGAAGCCAGATCTTCGAAGAAAGAGGTCAAATCTGCAAGAAAAAGGTAAGATCTGTAAGCTATGTGCTTTGATAAAGGTAAGAATAGTTAAAAGTCTTAGATCTGGAAGCTTTGTGCTCTGTAGAAGTAAGATAAGTGAAATTTTTTTGTTTCTAAAGCATGGATCTAGATATGTTTCATATATTCTATCCTAGCTTCAAAACTAGGGCATTAATAGATGAAAGAAAGTTTGATAGGAATAGATCTGATAAGTATAGTGATAGATATGTTATACCTATGCATAGAAAGAATTTTAGGACTAACCAATGGATGCAGGATCCTAGAAAGAAATTTTTGCAGGCTAACCGTTATGATCCTAGCACACAGTACATGAAAAGTTGGGGATCATTGAAGAGAAAGAGAGGATTAACTCTTTGTTACAATTGCAGAAGACCCAGACATCTTGCTAAGGAATGCCCTGGGCGAAGACCCAGTTGTCTTTGTTGTAAGGCTATGGACCATGAAGTATTGGATTTCCCTAGAATGATTTCTAGGCTTGAAAAGATGAATATAGAGCAAGCAGGAGATCAAGAGACCAAGATTATAGAAAAAACCCAGAAAGAATCAGAAAAGATATTGTTATAGGTGAGAGATACCTTGAATGACCACCAACATGTTAGGATATCAGAGATCTTCAAGAAGAAAGAACAGATCCAAGTGAGAATAGGAGACTTCGACATTGACTATGTTTTGGATGAAGAAACACAAGTGAACATTATGACAGAAGGAACCTGGAAATCTATAGGAAGACCTGACATGACCCCTTCATTAGGAGGAATAGGTTTATTCAGAGGAAATATGGTAAACCTATGTGGAAATATCACTCAGATATCTATGAATGCTCATGGAGCTTCGACAGAAGAAGATTTTGAGATTGTTAAGTTCGTGGAGGACAACGCCCCATTTACCATGTTACTTGGTAAACCTTGGATTGAGAAAGATCAAGCTAGAAAAAAGGAAGAAGAAAAGGACCTAGAACAACAGAGACAAGAGTTAAGAGACTCCATGACTAGAAGGATCGCACAGTTGATTGAAGAATGGGAGAATAGATCAAGGGTTCTTAACCCCAGGAACTTGGATGACGAAATTGATAGAATGTTAGAAGAACCCCAGAGGACCGAAAAATATGTTGGACAAGTAATACTCATGGATTTGAAGAAAGAATCTCAACACTGCAAAGTTACCATGCCAAGAGAAGAAAATAATCAGAATGAAAAAAGGATGACTGAGACGAAGCTCACTCGGAAGAAGGCTAGAAAACTCATGAAGAAGAAAGAGAAGTTGGAGAAATTACAGAACGTTCTAGAAGAAACCCCGCAGAAGGAAAATATGTCGAATTTGAGCTTCGTCGGGATAACAAAGTAGCGACACATGGCACTTCTCCATGTCGAAGTAATATATTCATTAGACGACGATATACCCGTTCCGCTGATGGCCTGAATGGCTCGAAAGAAAGTTATGACCTGTTACCTGACCATTAGACTATGCCATAACGAACAGATCAAGAGTTAATGGACCCTCCTATCTGTTGCAAGCAGTCTGTTACAGCTTTACTTACTTATTATGTCGCGCCATGCCCATAAGAGACTTTTTCCAATTGAGAACTTGAGCTCACAGAATACCTGCATTGTGGAATAATGACTTCCCCACCTTACTCTCTACTCAATTGCAGTACCTTCATCCCATTGACAACTTGAGAAAGTGATCCTGAGCTTACATGTCCGACGAGCTTAGTGCAACAGAAGAATCAGTGAGAGAAGTAATCGCTAGCTTAAGAACCGAAAGAGTTATGTCAGAAAGAGGAATGTCCACCGGAGTCCAAGCCTCGTCGTCAAGAGGAGTAGCAGCTTCTCCATCCACTGCTCGATCTGGGCCATCTCGACAGACCGTCGAGAAACGTACTAAACATAGAGATGACATCATGAACACCAAACTAATCTTGAGCATCTTTCCCTCTTACATACCTCCTCTGAAAGGTGAAATCAACCGTAACAGTGTGCCCCGAGATTACGACTACCCTATGATCACTGCGTACCTACTGAAGGGAGTGTGCACAGTTCGCACTGAGCAGACCAAGCTCACAGCATTGAAGTTTTGCGACTTCAACCTTTGTGACCAGAAATACTACAGTATGCTTTCCCCGCACAAGTATCTGATGATGAAAATGGAAATAATTTAAAGATTGTCCCTCAACAATGGACGATGAACCTCACGCAGTCCACCTTAATTAATGTAATGATGATTCCACACTTTGGCAGGCACCAGGAGGTGAATGTTTGTGTAAAAATTTCTACTGGAGAGATACCATGGAGGATATCTCTGGTTGAACCGACGTATAATGATTGATCCGACGCTAATCAATCAGATCACCGGGTTGAGCATGCAGGGCCCTGACCCGCAAGACTATTACCCTGGAAAGACCGCGGATCGCGCTCTTTCACAGAATATTAAAGAGGCCGATGGAAATGTTGAAAAAGGCGTGTGAGGTTACAAGGTAACCTCTATTGATAGTGGCGCAGTGCGCCTCACCTGTCAGATTATTGCAAGAAAGTTAGTCTACAAGAATAGACCGATGCAAGTATCTGGGTTTGTAGTTGATCTCGCAGGAAAATGCATAGAAGGAGTCCAAATGAACTGGTCGAAGTACTTAGCGGATCAACTCGAATTGGATTGCAGAGAAGCGCAAGACCAAGGATATGAGTTCCACTTCAGCTGGCTTCTCATCCTGATCGCCTTCATAGCATGGGAGATGCCGGAGGATGTCATTTTTCCTGAAACCCTACCATTTGAACCATTGGATGCAAAGTTCAGTACATTATGGTACACGACAGATATGAACAAGCAATGGAAGTCGAATACCCTCTTTCACAGATACTACATATAGTTGAAGACCACGATACAAGCCACACCTCGCATTACTCCGAGCACACTCCACAGATTCAGACCCTTATCGAAGTTCAGCGCGGACCGCCACTTCATATACCTAACTCCACGCGTTGATGAGCACCAGGAACAACTACAGTCCTATTATAAATTGACATAAGAAGACCTTGAAGAGATTACCAAGGAATGGTCGGCGGACCTCCTCGTTGTAGCAGATCCAGTGGATATCTCATATATCATCAACCCAGAAGCTGCACAGGACACACCTAGGCCCAGTAAGACGTAGAAGACGCAAAAGACAAAGAAGACAAAGGAGACGAAGGAAACTGAAGAGGTTCAAGATGTGGATAGTCACTCTGTAAGGACAACTTCTGTCACACCAGATGAAGATGGTAATGATGAATACCTAGAAGAAGTTGAACAACAACCACAAGATGAAGTCGAAGTTCTAAAGAAAAGAAAAGGGTCACCTTCGAAGTCTTCCGTTAAGAAGAAATCCAAAGCGACTGTGACCAAGATGAAGACCACACTCAATCCAGATGACTTCAGCTTTCTCCTCGCGACTTTGAATGAAGCTATAGAAGAGATCATAGAAAAGAAGGAGACCAAGAAATATACGATGTACGACATAATCAAAGTCGATCTGCAAGGAGTACAACGAGCCCTCCACTCTAACCGTGCAATCCCCACTCCACCTATTCCAGAAGTAACATCTGAAGCAAGAGACGAGTCAGTTCAACTTCACAGAATTGCTGAGCTAGTCGAAGTACGCCTTCGAAAAGCAGAAGAAGTAACAGCGCAGGCCACCTAGGCCCTAAAGCACGCACACAAGGAAATCATAGAGAAATTCCAAGATGCACAGTAAGAGAAGGAGGCCATCCAAGAGAAGTCTGATAAAGAACACGTAAAGATACAAAAGGAGAAGGAGCAACTTCTCGCGAAGCAAATCAGGATTGAAGAAGATGCCAACAGAGAATTTCTCTCTATGACTGGCTTAGAACAGAAGGCAGAAGAACCCATAGAACGCCAAGTAATGAAGCTTTTTGAAGTCATTCAACAACTACAACAAAGAGTAGTAGAACTAGAGCTCCAAGCTATACCGAGTACTCCACAAGAAGAACGTGACCAATGAGAAGTGAAGGCCCAAAGTACAATAGAAAGGATTAAGGACCTCACTGAAGAATGTAAGAAATTAAGTAGTAGAAGTGCGCAGATACATGAGAACCTATCCGAGAACCCTGAATTGCAAAAATTGGAGTCACAGCTCCAGGAGGCGAAGTACCAAGCTGAGAAGTTACAGGTACAACTAAATGCCCTACAAACCATAGAGAAAATGAAGAGGTCCCACGAACAGTGCATCGTGCAACAACAGATTCATATGATCCAGAGCAAGGTCATGGAAGTGACGCAACAACTTCAACCTTTGCAGGATAGGGCATGTCAACTATTCATAGAGATTGAGAGCCAAGGGACAGACCTGGAATAGGTCGTGAACATAGCAGAGCAATGCTTAGAAAGACTAGTTAGTAACACACTCATTCAGGAGTTTGTCGAGCAAGAAGCAATAGCAAAGCAACAGATCGAAGTAGCTCGAGCGAAGCTCGAGGCCTTCGAGGAAGAATTACCCAGAGAAGAGTGACTTGGGATGAGTCACAGGTGAGTGTTGGGGGCCTATTGGCCCTCAACCAAGTTTTGAGGAATACTTGGTCATAGTTCACCGTTTGGTACTTCGACTGCCTGTCGAAGATGGAGCACATGGAGAATCAGAGATCACGGGATCTCGCCACCTTTTGTGGAACCTTTTTAGTTTTTTGGGGGAATATTGTAACGAGAAAGGGATGTCGGCCCTTGTTTAGGCCTTTTTCTATGTATAAATAGAGGTCTAGGCCATGTAAGAAAAGAGGCCCTATCTGTCGATGGATTAGTGCATAAGTTGGATCTATGTGATCAGAAGTCTGTGTGACTGTAAGAGCTCTGTACATGATGTAATAGTGCTGAGTGCACAGAGTGTGAGAAGGTTTAGTGCTTGGATCTACCCAGGGAAAGAGGATCTAGCGAGCTGCGCAGATCTCTTGTCCTATGCGGGGTAAGGGTAATTGAAGCTCTGTGTTGTAACTTCTTGACCAAGATAATATAAAGAAGACTTTGTGGACATATCCCCAGGGTGGGGGTGAACCACGGTAACTCTGTGTATTGTGTTGATATGTTTGTCTCTCTCTTGCTAAGTGATATGATATGTTTAGATAGATTTATTGATGCTTTGTTCTTATGAGATATGAATTCATTCTAGATATGATACATAAGATGCTAAGTGCTTAATCTGTTGAGTATAACCTGTTTATCATTGCTAAGTGCTAGATCCGAGTAATTACTGCGATGCTCTGTGCTTTCTGCAAAGTGTATTAATGAATGTATGTTATGAAATAACGGATGCTAAGTGCGCTGTAAGAAAGATAATCACAGATCTGTGTCCCAGCTAAGGTTGCATACACCTAAGTCCTACAACCACCCCTGCCTCTACCTCAAGTGAGATTTCATCTGCTTCGCAGGTGTTGCCGAAAGGGCCGATAGTTAGGGCTTTGTTGGTGCACTCTTGAGCGTTGAACCCTAGGTCTGCCCCTATGCCAACAGAGACATTTGACTTTGTGCCACTCCATGCTTCTTGAGGCACCTTATCTTTCACACTTTTTTTTGGACATCTATTCAGTATGTAGATTGAACAAGCCACAACTTCAACCCAAAAATCATTGGATAGATTCATATCTTTGATCATTCTCCTTCCCATGTTCATGATGGTATGATTCTTTCTTTAATCTACTCTATTATGTTGTAGACTATATCTGGTGGTGAACTTGTCTTTTAATTTCCCGTTGTCTACAAAAAAATGCAAACTCCTTTAATTCAAACTCTCCTCCTCCATTTGACCTGAGTACTTTGACATATTTGCCACTCTATTTTTGGGTTACAACTTTAAATTCTTTGAACTTTGTGAATATATCAGATTTTTTTTTGAGGAAATATACCCAAACTTTCTTGCTAAAATCATCAATGAATGTTAGAAAATAAAAACTTCCACCGATGGACTGAGTTTGCATGGGTCCACATAAATCTATGTGGACTAGTTCTAGATGCTCTTTGGCTCTATAGGAGACCACTGGAAAATTGTTTCTTTGATGTTTTCCAAGGATGCAACTTTCACAAGGGTTGTTTTGTTCATTCAATATAGGAATTCCCTTAACCATTGATTGTTTTTGCAAGATACTAAGACTCCTAAAAGGTAGGTGACCATACCTAAGATGCCACAACCAAGTCTCATCTGTACTTGAGACATTTTGTGCATATGAATGTGACATGTTTACACTTCTTAAATTCAATGGGCACATTCTATTCTTGGTCATTTGAACCTTTCCAACAAGTATTCTACTAGGTGGCTTATCTAAGATAGTGCATATGGAGTCCTTGAATATAACATCATAACCATTTTGACTCAACTGTCCTATACTTATTAGATTATGTCTAAGATTGGGTACATACAAGACATCAAGAATGTTTTTCTTCTCATTTTTCTTGGTTAATACTGACACGACACCTTTTTATAAGGCCTTGACATGATAATCATCTCCCAGAGCAATTTCAAATTGAATAGAACTATCAATGCTAGAAAAAAACCTTTTTGTTACTTTTCATATGATTGTTGCAGCCACTGTCCAACAACCAAAGATCCTTGTTGTGATCTTCTTTAGTGATTTGACATGAAAGGAACATTGTCTCATATGTCCCTTATTTAGTGTTGGAGATATTAGCTCTGCCCTTTTTTAGATCTCCCTGTTTCTTTCTGCATTCACTTTCATAGTGACCATATTTTCCGCAGTAGTAACATTGGACTTTATATTCGTCTATCCATCTTTTGCCTCTCCTCCTCTGATTTTGAGAGTATTTAGGTTTATTTGATTGTTTTGATTGTTCTGGTGTTGTTCTTCCTTCTTATTGATGACTTCCTTTGCCTCTACCTCTGCCTCTACCAGTTAATTTCTAAGGCTTGAAGGCATGTTCCAAGGATTCCTCTTCCGTGATGATTCTTGATTCATGGGACAAAAGTGAACCCACCAATTCTTCGACTGTTTGTTTAGATAGATCTTTGGACTCTTCTATGGAAATGAAAACCATTTCAAATTTCTTAGGTAGACTTCTGAGAATTTTTTCAACAATTTTTTTATCTTCAATCTTCTCTCCATGAATCCTGAGTTGATTCACAACTCCCATCACTCTGGTCATGAAATGGTCAATGTTCTTTGCCTCCTTCATCATCAAGGTTTCAAAATCTCTCCTTAGGGTTTGAAGATTCACATTCCTCACTGTATCATTACCTTGATATGCTAATTACAGGATATCTAGGTATTTCTTTGCACCAAATGTTCCTGTTATCTTGGGAAAAATCAAGGCATCTACTGAACTCTGGATCCAAAACTTGTCCTTGTTTTCATTTTTCCTCAATTCTACAAGCTAATTTCTTTGGCCATTAGTCATGGCCTGCAAATTTGCTTGATCAGGCTCTAAGAACCCATTATCCAGTGGTTCCCAACATTCTTGGACTTGTAGGAAGATTTTCATCCTTAGAAACCAAAACTCATAGTTCTTGCCAACAAGAACATGTCCCTATGTTTTCCCTAAATTACTTGTTGAAGCCATTAAAAATCAATCATAGAAAATGTGTGAAGGTTATTTCCTTATTTCTCCACGTTTTACCTTTTCCCCTTTCTTTTAATCCTCAATCACTTTTTTTCATCTCATTTAACTTTCATCCATACCCTAACTTCACTTTGCAGACAAACAAAACAACTTCAATTTTTAAGAGGAACACCCTAATTTTTTTGGACTATTTAACCTCGAATAAAATATAAAATTTGTCGCCCGCACGGGTGTAGACGAATTGGCAAGTGTCGTGTAAATGGAAGGAAATTTGTAAAATGAAGTCGCATGTTCGATTCTCACTCATATTTACTCGTGTTCCATTCTTGCGGGCTGGGTGGTTGCACCTGGGGTTATAGTGGTAGCCGATGGGGATCGACCCCATGTCACGCGAGTACGAGAACCTCGAGTTGTCGATCCCCCCAGTAAAATATATATATATATATATATATATATATATATATATAATTTGTCCAAATTAAAAAAAAAAAAACTCCAATTCACCTCCTTACGACAACAACTATGGTTTGATCCTTTGAAACCCTTGACTTACTAAAACTTCGCTTTGGCTCTTCCACTAGTTTTACAGATCCAGACTGCTCAGATCAATGTCTTCCACGATCTATCTGGATTGGTGATCTATCTTCTCTCCACCCTCTGAAAATTCTTATGAACCTGCTATGATACCATGTTAATTTGATAAACAAAGACATATGAGGAAAATATCGAAAAAACATCATGGAGCATGGCTCTCCCTTCTCATTATTAAATAGATTTTTGAGTTCTCTCCATCACACATGTCAAAGCCCTATAATAAAGGCACAATATCCAGGGTATGAGCCCAATACATCCCTCATAGAGATTTAACAACCATAGAAGTTTGATATGGTCAAAAACTAACAATTGGTTAGCATGTGACTAACAACATTCCATAAATAGAAAATGACCAAATCAACTAATTACCTAACTAACTAATCTATGCATCGGTCAACAAGAGAGATTATAATCTTTAGTAGGTACAAACCTCGAAATTGTTACAAAGGACTGTTATCTCGCAGATGCTCGCAACCCTAACATAAATAGGCACATTGAGAGTGTCCAACTTGGTTCAAAAACATCCCAACAGAGGTGCGATCAACAACCTAAAGGTATAATTATTATGATACATCTTGATGTAGGAGCATCGCTCCCACTCATCACCCAAGTCAGCAGACATCGCAACAACACATGGGAATGGAGCAGATCCTGAGGAGAGAGGGAACAACCCTTCTCATTTTGTTTTAAAATTCTCTCATTTAATGTAATTAAGAGATGGGAGGCTCGAGAAGCCAAAGATCCATTGTATGGGTCAAGCTTGTATGTAAATCACCTTAAATGGTTGACTGGTAGATGAATCCAACAAGATATGGAGTTAATGTAATTAGGTTAATTGCAGAGTTAGAGAGATCCAGACCCAATCCAGGATTGAATGTAAATTAAATGTAATTTAATGCATTAGGAAGAGAAGGATCGAGAAGCCCTTATTTTGTATGAGAATCAATGTATTGAGATAATAATTAATTCTTTCAGTAGATTAGGAGAGTTTGGGAGAGGAGGAGAGTAGAAGAACTGAG
Source organism: Picea engelmannii (assembly GCA_009831015.1). Taxonomy (NCBI): domain Eukaryota; kingdom Viridiplantae; phylum Streptophyta; class Pinopsida; order Pinales; family Pinaceae; genus Picea; species Picea engelmannii. Next base: position 544,428 of record ML783089.1, on the reverse strand, counting down.
ACTCTCTTGTAGTTCAGTCTTGTAAATACTGTAAACATTGTAAAATGAATTTAGATTTAATAGAAAATCAGATTTTCCTGCATATGTATCTCTATGTGTATTATCTTTGTGATTGTGTATTTGTTTTCTGAATGTTTACTGAATTTATGTGAATACATGAATGCTTGAATGTTCCTCTTTGCCGAAATAGCTAGAATTCCCTGCCTATGTGGATTTTTGAGTGTTCTGGGATCTCGAGGTTGTGCAAGGAGTGCACATTAGATTTATTAGAGAACTCTGAAAATCCAGCGCAAGAAATTAGTTTTGAGTTTAGGAGAGTGTGCCAAGTGGGCACACCAGAGACAATCATAAGCTCAGAAGGGAGAAGATGCTAGCGCAAGGAGTGCGTTGAGGACCGAGTCTGAGGGTTTGTCAAGCTCAGGAGAAATAGTGAAAAATTGCACAGAGCTAGCGCAAGGAGTGCATAGACACTGGCATAAAGTGTCATAAGGTCAGGAGGAAGAGCGTGGGTGCTAGGAGGGCACAAGGAGTTGTTCAAAGGAACAAAGGGATGAGTCCTTTTGAAGTTCAAAGAAATTACAAGCTTAGGAGAGTTAGCACAAGGAGTGCATCCACACCTCATTTGAAGTATTTCCAAGCTCACTAGGTATAACGCTCGTAGAACGCAAACAAAGGCCACAGCCTTTGAAAACCTTGAGAAAAATCCTTGTTGAAGGGAAGCAGAGCCGTGACGGAGGAGAAAGCTCATCAGTCGTTGATTTAGCTACGAGATTAGATTTGGGCCGTTAGATTAATCCCTGAGCAAAGGAGAGTGCAGAGTTGAGGAACCTCGAAGCTCCAAAGTCTTGGAGTAAACAACATCCATTGATCAAAAGGAGAACAAGAGTCATTAGATCCCTGAGCCCTTCGACGGTTCGACGATTCAACACTCCGAGTTAGTTTAGTCATTGGTGTTGGAGCGGAGGAACTCTGAAGCACAAAGTCCTGAATTAATGTTAGTCATAGATCAAATAGCGCGGCATGGGTCGTTGATATTCAAGCCCTTTAGAGATTCGACACTTCGGCTATCCGACGAATTTTAGTTGTTGTCGTTTGGAGGTAAGGAACTCTGAAGCCCAGAGTCCCGGATATCCACCGTAGATCGTGGAGGGAGGAGAATCTTCGTCCATCTTCCAATCAAGTCTAATCATTGACATAGGAAAGTGGAAGGATAGGGTATTTGAAAATCAATATTGAACACAAAACTCCACATGCTTTTCATTACGTACTTCTCAATATAAATACATTTACATGATTGTTCCCAGATCTAACTTATTCTAGTTTTGGAGATAGTGGTTGAGAGATTCTCTCAACAACCTCCAACAAATCTCAAACCAACCTATAAAATAATCATTACTCCTAACACCATCCCATAATGATTATTTTACAAATATAGAAAACTTATACAGTTCTCATAAAAATCATGTATGTCACATCTATCTTGTATGATCTTCATCAACAATTCTACCCACTATGGGATCTCATAGACTTTGCTCTTTCTTCACCACATCTTTGAGCTACCAGTTGACCCATTTAAAATACAAATGCCTCAGATCATTGATGACGTAATTGTAGGACTAACGCTTCTTGACTACCCTGAAGAGTAGACTAGATTCTGAATTACTCCATGGACATACTTCCATCCTAGTAGTATGCATCGAAATAGATACTTCCAGTTATATAGGTAAGTATTCCGGATACAAATTATATTCAGAAGTGAATCATACAACTGAGCTTCTTCATAATCACATATACAACAATATACACATGGACAACTTGTAACTATTGATCTTGAAGCCCGAAGTACAACAAGATCCACCAACTTTTCAGAAACCTATAGACATACTAAAATTAGTGATGTGTTCTCTTGGCACCAAAGAACGTCGAGAACCACTAATTTAATTATGGTACGTTGTTGTGTAATTGGTTCTGTATCATAATTTTACAAACAAACATTGAATAATTTTACAAACTCTGATGACATTAAATTAAAAATATCTGCTACTAATGAAACTAGTGTAGCTAGATTCCAACTGCATATTTGCTTCTTGGATCTAGCCGATGTATTCTCAAACTACTATTCCATTCTTCCACAACACCATTCACCCAATTCGAGTTGTCTTCACCATTCACGGAATCTGAATTCTTGTGACACTTCTGATTGACTATTCATGGTGTTCATCGGTGCGAGCAACAGTCTCAGTTCACTCTTGAAGCTTCAATGAGATTCCTCACATCGATGAACGACGGAATCGAAGTTGCTCTGGTTCATTAATGTCATCTTTGAAGAGCGTAAATCTCTCTTTGGTTGTCGATCCTGTCACTTTGCAATGCACGAAATAGAAACTTGTTTCCTCTAGTAAGCTCCCAGATTTCTTCTGCTCTGTCAGAGCTCCATACGTGCTTGCTATGGCATGCATGTGGCTTCTGCGCAAACTCCGCAACTCATTCAAATAGCGAAAACTACATCCAAATCGGCATGAGATAGAAGCACAATTTTTCTGAAAAACTTGGGAAGCTAGATACGAACGTCGTAATTCAGAGATTCTTCACACCAGTAAAAAATAAAATACTCAAATAAACACACCACACAATTATTTTTACTGAACTTTACATTTCAGTTTCTCTTGGGCCCTCACGTGAAGGAGATAAGCCCAGAGCACTCAATTCTGATACCAATTTGAAAATCAATATTGCACACAAAACTCCACACTCTTTTCATTAAGTATTTCTCAATATAAATACATTTACATGATTGTTCCCAAATCTAACTTATTCTAGTTTTGCAGATACTGGTTAAGAGACCCACCAGTCAAGTCACTTTATGACTGTCAGTGGTAACAATTCCGGCGCATTGGAGTGTTATCTATCTATTTTTTTTAAGGTCACGGCCAAGCCACACCAAATTGGTGTATGAGACTCCCTTGTTTGTAGGACAAGGGACCCCCCTTCGCCCAACAATTTGACTGGTAAAGTCTACAGAGGTACTTGTGACCTCTTAAGAGGAAACACATGTTCTTAACCATTAGGCCCACTCAGACTGTCAATCTCATGGAGGGCCTTTCAACTAAACGCTTGGTTCTAGCCCGAGGTCATATGTCAAAAAAAAAAAGACTAGCTTTGTGGTTTAGGTCAGAGGAAAAAGTAACTTAGTTTAAGCACCCAGCGGGTTTTGTTGGAGCCTGCACACAAGAGATAAAGGGGCATGTGTGCGTCAGAGAAGGATCCAGCAGGGATCTGAGAGCCATTTCGGCTCCTGTGAATGATCCTAGACCGGGAGCGTGTTTGCATCACATCTCTTCCAACCTTTGAGGTATTTATTTTACCTGCATACAGTCACCTGCGCACCGGTTATTGTGATTAGACAAAGGCGTCGATGAAGGCGGAGATGTTGAAATAGATTATCGTGATGTGGCTTTGCAGATGCTTAAACCTAAAATAAAAGTGTTTTTCTGTTGTTAGATGATATATGTAAATAAAAGCGTTTGCAACGTTAAGCACTTCAAATGATTAGTAAAAATAAGATATGTTTTGAGGCCTACTCAACCTGTCGGTAACCTTAACTAGCATTATATTAAAAAGCTTATGCTTGCCAACACTATTGATGGCCTTGTCACTGCCAGAATCGTCAAGAACATGGTGTTTGCAAGTTGCCTAGTTGTCGTTTGGAATTTGCATGTAGATTAAGTGTTAAGAAAACCATTGCTTCCACCTGGCCTAGCTCTTCCTATATCTTTTATTATTATTTTGTACAGTTGGTACTATTGTGATGATCAAATAATGGTTGTGTAAAGAGGTTTTTGTGTATAGATGTTTATGTTTCCATCCAAACAGTTGTCCTAAGCTCCAACCTGTGCATACTAAGGAAATATTTTCCCAAATCCAATATGTTTTCGACCAATCCAATAAAAATTAGTCCTTCATTGAACAAAAACATACACAACTAGGGGAGGGACTAGTTGCTACTCAACTTTTCCTTGTTCTTTTTAACAGAAACATCTCAAAAGACTAACTTATTAGATATGTCTCTAATCATTATGATCTCATTAATGTAAATTGTCTCCATGACTCTTTCAATTGGTGAGTATTGATGATAGAGATAAACGAGAATGGATTGCCATAGTCATGATAAGCTACACTAAATGAAATTGGACACTGAGTCCGAATCGGAACCGGAACTACTACTAGTGTCTGAGCGTCCGAAACTGATGTGGCTAAAGTCTGACATCAAATCGCCTTCGTCTTCTGTCTCTGTTGCTGCATAATCTGAGTCTGCTGTTATTCTACTTTTAATTCCATTGCCGCCAGTCTTGATCTTCATCTCATCTCTACCTTTGTCTCCATCGCTTAATCTCATCACTGCTGTTTCACCACCTGTCATCCGGACCAGCTTTGCTTTCGTTTGAGCTTTGCGTCGTACGAAGTACATAATTTTGTGCAGTAAACCGCTCCTTCTTTTTCCACCGGAAAAACCGCGTGAATTGTCATTATTTTTGGCTCGAAGGAACGGTGGTGGACTCAAGGGTGGAATGATCTCATGATCAACCAATTCCTCCTTTATAGAACAACTGCCCACCGTCTTAGGCTTGCCCGGCTCTGTTTCCCAATTGAAAGGGATTCTTCCGAGAGATGGAGCTCTGTAGTAAATGCGTGAGGAATACCCGGTTGCTTCTTCTCGGCTTAGAAGTCGATGGAAAAAACTACCAGTCTCTTCTCTCATTTCTAGCTCTAACTGAAGATCCTCATGGTTTTCTTGAAAACAAGGCGATACTAGTGGCATCTGCATTGTCAGGACTGAGATATACACAGAGAGTGTATATTGTTGATGATAAGTAGTTTATGCAGAAAGCTCAAGTGTTGTGAATGGAATGGATACAACATCTGTGTTATATAAGGATAAGGGAAGGAATACAGACGTGTTTTAGGGAGTGTGTAAATTAATCAAGGATTAATTAACAACCAATCATTATCAATATCAGCAGAAGAATATCTGATAGCATCTAAGGACGAGATATGTATGCACTAACGACGGCTCAGGAAATGGGTTTGAGGTGTGGAGACACCCTACCACGTCATCATATGATTTTCAACTGTTACGGTATGACCGATCATTCTTACGTCTTTATCGCCTCTCTCCCATTGACTTGTGCAGATAACTAGTTATGAATTAATTTTTTTAAGAAAGAAACTGGTCGACCTATACTACTACCAGAAAGCACGCTGCATGCATGTGCAGGTCCCGCGTGAACTACCAAGCTTATTATGTTATAAGCAAATCAAAATCAATGCGTACTTGATAAGCACATATAATTTTTAAGTTTAGTTTTGATGTCTCATCTTGCTTATACTGCAAAAGTGTTGGGGAGCGGAGCACATAAAACGCAACAACAAATTACATAAACTAAATAGCTGAACAGTAAACAGAAAAACACAAACACATAGAATGTACTTGGTAAAACTCTGACGATTTGTCAAGGAAGTCTCCACGGAGAAGGGAATCGATCAATTTTAATGCTAAATAGGAAGATTACAGATGTCCAGGGAATTGATCAATTTTCAATTTTATTGCTAAACAGGAAGATTATAAATGCCGAGGAGCCAGCTTACAATCCTTTTCACCAATCTGCCTCTATGGCCTACAGATTTATAATCAGTGCTTCCACCCACTAAACTAAGATTAAAACCGCCAGATCCAAAAAGTGGGGTAAATTAGTTGCAATCTGGCTTCAATCGTGCACAAAATCTGTCAACGGTTGTCATCCAAGCGCCACCTTGACAACAATGTCGCACAATTTTCTTGTGTATGGACCTTTTTCAGAGCCACTCACCTTCATTAAGAACCTGTCTTACAAAATGGTAATAAGCTGGATTTCTAGCAAAATGAATAGCACTTTGACTATCGCATAATACTTTCAACTTGTCTTGCATCCTTCCAAACTCATGCCCAACAAACTCTTTAACAAGATTGTCTCCTTGCATGTGAGACAACTATATATTCTGTCTCCGTAGTGGATAAAACAACTATGTTTTGAAGCTTTGACATCCAACTAACAGGTCCTCTTGCAAGAGTAAAGACATAACTAGAAGTGGATCTTCACTTGTCCAAATCACCTGCAAAATCTGAATCAACATAACCATAGAATAAATCACTCAACCATTATAGGTGATACAATAATCACTTGTGCCTACCCATTTCATTGTTGCCCAATGCTCTTGACATGGATTTTCCATGTATCTATTGAAAACACTAGTTGCATGTGAAATATCCAATCTTGTACTTACCATCACATACATCAAACTTCGTAGTGCATTGGCATAAGGTGCATATTGTTAGAATTGTCAATGCGGAAACACAATTCACATATGATAAATAACAATCACACACAAATAATAGACACAGGGATTTCACGTGGTCCACCCAAACGTTGGGCTACGTCCACCAAGCATAGGCATCGGTTCTTTTATTATTCAGATTATGGAGATTACATAAGATTTGCAAGTCTCTCATACACTCAGTCTCTCACAGTTCGTTTTGCCTCTACGGGCTTACATCTCACAATTCGTTTTGCCTCTACGGGCTTACATGAATTTATACATTCACACATGAAACTGAATATTAAATGCAATCCCTATCCATAATCTAACTTGGTCTACTTGGTTGTAACCAACGCAGAATAATAGGATCCATAATCTGTTTTTGGTAATTGGTTGTCACCAAATCCCAACAATCTCCATTGTTGACAACAATTAACCTGATACCTTACTTCTTTATTTTGTTCATCACCTTTGTTGCAAGCCAAGAGAAGCCAAACACCACTGCAGCTTCTCTAGTAAAACTGGTTTCATGATCTCGCCTGTGTCACTTGCACGAATTTGGATTTTCTGAGGGGTCACTCCACCTCCAACATGTCGTCCACAACTGTGTTGTGAATCATATTTAGTGATAGGTCTCCTCCTATCCAAAACACCTATAAAATATACATTACAGTTATCAGAAACCATCTTAGTGTAACCATTATAGGTGACATTTGTTTTTCTCATACGCCGAAGCACCCATTTCACTGCAACTTCTGAATCTATCACGTTTCTGACAACATCATTAGCATGTGAAACATCTGGTCTTAACCATTTCATCGCATACAACAGACCTCCTACTGAACTTACACGAGACATAACCTTTTCTTCTTTATAGACATGCCCTATACTTGAAGAAAACTTATAATGGAAAGCAAGAGGGATAAAAACCAGTTTTACAATGTTCATACTGAACTCCAACCACAGCTTACCATTACCATCTCTGTATACTTCCATGTCCACAACTTGTTTTGTTGCTCCTTGATCCCTCATCTGAATTGTCCTGTCCACTTGAGTCATTTTCTTACTGATTTTATCCATGCTTCGGCTTGCATCGAGCATATCATTAGCAAAGAACATTAAGATTGTGAATGTACTATAAACCGTATAGTCATTCATACCCTTTGAAATTTTTTGAGTCACTATGAAGGATTCAAACATCTTGTATATTTGCCTGGGTACTAATAGGCCATACAATGAATTACCTAGCATGCAAACAAATTTACCATTGCGATCTTGAATCAACCCTTTTGGTTGTTTCATACATGCAATATCTTCGTCAATGATGACCTTGTGAGAAGTAGGATCCCACACACAACATCCCTTTATACCATCATCATAACTTGCAGAGATATAAAACAAGTAGGAATTCAGAAACAAAGATTTTAAGTCTGAAACTGATTTACCTCTTACCAATACCTGTAATTCTTTCTTGCTCTTATGACATTGATGCTTCTGCCATAAACAAGAAGATACATCTGTCACTTTAGATGCCACTTTAGTACTGCCTTCTAGCTTATAAAGGTTATCAACCTTTGTTGCCTTCATCACTACTAAATTCCCTTTCGACACTGTGAGAGCTCCACCTTGACCTGTATACTTATATCCACAAGAATCCAACACTCCTAATAAAATCAAATTTGATTTAAGCTCAGGTACATATCTAGCATCCGTTAATTCCCTAACAATACCATCGAACATCCTGATTCTAAAACTGCCAACCCCAACAATTTTACATGGAATACCATTTCCCTAAACACTACACCCTCATCAACAGATTGGTAAGAAAATAACCAATTTCTATGTGAGCAAATGTGGTGGGAAGCACTTGAATCTAACTGCCATTCTTCCTGATATTGTAAATTACTAGAAATGGATAAAACATGATCAATTATACCTGAATTTGTTACAGTCAAATTTGCTTCCTTCGTAGAGTTTTCCTCATATTCCTTTCTCTTCCAGCAATCTTTCTTGAGATGTCATGTTTTGCCACAGTGCCAACATTTTTCTTTAACCTTTCTTTGTCTTGACTTAGATTAGAAAGAAATTTTGCCATTCTTCTCTATGGTTCGACCTCTGATCAACATCGCCTCTGAAGTTGGGGTTTCTTTACTAGATTTTCTCCTCATCTCCTCAGCCAACAAAGCTCCCACAATAGAATCATAATCTAAAACTTTTGTTGAGCTAAAGCTAATGGAGGTAACTAGATTATCCCAAGATTCAGGCAACAAACACAATAGTTTAATAGCCTTATCCTCATCTTCGAAATTAACTTCCATACTAGTCAATTGAACTATAAGGGTATCGAAGGTAGTTAAATGGTCACCGACTTTTGTACCTTCTTTCATCCGCAAACTGTACAACTGTCTCTTCAAGTAGATTCTACTTGTCAAGGACTTCGTCATGTATAGACCTTCCAACTTGCTCCACTAACCGACTGTTGTCTTCTCCGAGACAATATTGAATAGAACATCGTCGACCAAACATAGGCGTATGGCACTCAGTGCTCTTGCATCCATCTCATCCTAGTCATCGTCTGTTATGGATGTGGGTTGCTTTGCTTTTCCCAAAAGCGCCTTCAACACGCCTTGTTGTACGAGCAGATCGTGCATCTTGAGCTTCCAGAGCTCAAAGTTGTTTTTACCGCTGAAATTTTCAATTTCAAACTTCGAACTCTACATCTTATCCATTAGCTCAAAAAATCTCCCAATATCCAGGGCTTATAAAACCCAAAGCCCAAATTACTACTTATAAAAAAATCCTTTTAAATGTGGAAGAGTAATAAATAAGGTTAAATATAGATCCTTAATAAAAAAAGGTTAAAGAATAACCACAAAAGGTTTAAAATAATAAAACTTTATATTTCATAAAACCTTTTATATCCACTTTTTAATCTTTTAACCTTTTCTTGACTTCAAAACATTCACGTGATCCACCTCACAAAAAATTACTCCTTCCCATATTATATTAAATTCCAAATATACCAGTCCCCGAGGTGTAGGACAGTTGGTGACAGAGTGTGTTGTTAAGTCACTCCGTGATGTTAAAGTCACCGGTTCGAAACCTGCGGGGACAAAAAATCCAACCATGTTAAGGGTTGGTGTGGCTCAGGCCGGGTGCGATCCCCGGGTGATTTTGACGGCTTAGATGCCCCTGAGTCACGGTTTCTCAAGCCACAGGTTAATCGCGAGCCAACAGGTCCCGCACAAATTAACAAACAAAAAAATTCCAAATATACCTCTTAAAAGAAGCCTCCACGTGACTTGAATTTCACGTTTTTATTTTAAAAAAGGAAATTCAATATTGGAAGAAGCCAAAAACACTTTGTATCTTAACTCTTAAATAACTATGAATTTTTTTTTAAGGATCGACTTCTCAACGCAACGCAATATTTTTATGGATCGGCTTCTCAACACGGTGCTCCCACAACACTCCCCTTATCGCCCAACGCTGACTTGAATATTTAAAACTTCGTAAGTGCAGAGGGAAAAACAACGCTCCCTTCAAGTAAGAGCCCCCAATGTTGATCCAGATAAAATATACCACGCAAACAAACACGGTGAGGCTACGCTCACTTCTTGATATTCAATGAAGATGGATTACATGTTTATATAGGAAAAGACTCTCCCGAGTCGGCTACATGCAAACAAAAAGACAACTAGACAACTGACTCTTAACTAAGAACTGACTCTTCTAACTGGTGCTTACAACCCGTGCTTATTACTGGTGCTAACAACTAGCTAACATCTCCATTACTTCCAAGTCTCCCCCTTAATGGAGAATGGATTGAATTCTACACCTAACATCTCCCTAAATAGTTCAAACTTAATCTTTCCAAGAGGCTTAGTGAAAATATCATCAACATTTTCACTAGTATTACAATACACAAGAGTTATTTCATTTGACTGCAACTTTTCTCGAACAAAATGATATTGAGCTTCAACATGCTTTGTCTTTGCATGAAAGATCAGATTCTTCGCAATATTGATCGAGCTTTGATTGTCACATCTGATCATCGTAGGTTCCTTTCGTTCTTCTCCAACATCTTGAAGAAGTCTTCTTAACCAAACAACTTCACAAGTTGTTGCACACAAGGCTTTATATTCTGCTTCGGTAGAGGACAAAGATACAGTAGGCTGCTTTTTACTGCTCCATGAAACAACCCCGGATCCAATGTTGAACGCATATCCAGTGGTTGATCTTCGATCATTTATATTTCTAGCCCAATCAGAATCTGAATAACCTGCTAACTCAACATTAGATGCATCTGTATACTTAATACCATAATCAAGTGTACCTTTTAGATACCTGAGTACTGCCTTTTCTGCATTCCAATGGCTTTCATGAGGTTTAGCCATGAACTGACTTAACACACTCACATAATATGAAATATCAGGTCTGGTTGTGGTGAGATAATTCAGACTACCCACCATATGTCTATACACAGTGCCATTCACCTCCTTCAAACCATCATCACAAGACAGTTTCACATTCTGTTGCATGGGAACAGTAGAAGACTTACACTGATCCATCTTAAATCTCTTAAGTATTTCTTTGATATACTTACTTTGACAAACAAAAGTTTGGCCTGCATTTCGCCAAACTTCAAGACCTAGGCAATAATGTAACTCACCAAGATCTTTCATTTCAAATACCTTTGACAACTACTCCTTGATTTCATCAATCAACTTCTCTGCATTTCCTGTAATTATTAAATCATCAACATATAATGAAATCAATA
>ML783089.1:501714-517748 GCA_009831015.1 Picea engelmannii | reverse complement strand
TAATAGTCTAACCGTTGGAAGGAAGATCTTCAATTTCCCCCATTTTCAAGCTCGTTGAACACTAAATGAACTCACTAAAATGGTCACCTAAGTAGGACACATCTCTTCCTCGGATCAGATCTGCAAATTTATGAAGTTGAGATATTAGGGTTTCCTCATAAAAACCCTAGGTTTGCAGTGCTAGTTCCTTCTTGCCAATTGCATCACCAGTTGCAGTAAAGTTTATGTGAAACATTAGGCCTAGTCTTTGTTTCTTCTAGCGCGCCTTACCCTAGTGCATATCTAGTTACCTTTTGATTGCAAGTTGGAGCACTTTCAATTTTTAGGGTTCGTCATTGCTTGTCACTGTTGCTCGATGGTGTCGCTGTTGTCGAAGGTATGTACTTATATATGTTTAAATTGTATCACTATTTTGAGTGTGATTGCAAGGGAAGGGATCTCTAGTCCAAGAAAGAATCGTAGATCCAGAGGGATCTCAGATCCACCACATTCAGAGGAACAACACACTTCAGGTTTGATTGTTTCCATATGCCTCTAACTGTTATGGCATTAAATTGTGACCTTATGAACATATAGTTGTATTGTGATCTATTGAAGTTATGATTATCATACTAACCTTTTTTCAAAGTTAAAGTTAGAAATTAACTTTAGTCAAAGTATTAGATTGTTTAAGGTTGAGACTTTAGAGTTTATTTGCACTATATTCTCTAACTCGTATTTTTGTCTAGAAAGCATATTGTCTTAAGTACAAGGGATAGGTTAAAGAGAATACTTGTCATCTTGAGTGAAGGAGACTTAGAAGAAAATCAACAACTCTCATTCTTGAAGATAAGACTCCAGGTTCTAGGTTTGATTAAATTAATAAGTTTCCATTTTGCGCATATCAAGTTTGATAATTGCTACATTACTAGTTGTGACAACATTCCTTGAAAGGTTCTATTACTAGTAAATATAATGAATACTTGGCAACATGTGAGTACTATTGATATAAATTCTTGCAAGATGAACTAACATCTCCTCTAGGAGATACTTCTTGTTTTTCTTCCAGGCAAGTCGCCTTGGTAATAATATGATGATTACCATGAGGTTGTCTTTTTATTCTTGTTGACATAGATATGTTCTTATGAAAATGCTAATATACTTTTTGTTCTTGTTTTCTTGTTCCAGGAAGATTACCATGGAGGATTGATTGACCACAACACTAGAAGAGTGTTGTTCCTATTTCTTATTATTGTATTTTTATTTTGGTTCTTGTTCTAGGGAGGTCACAAGCAATAGCTCTGAGAAGGAGCTACTATGATTATTGTTCTCGTTCTTGTTTTTATTATTATAAACATATTATTCTTGTCTATTGTTTTTCCCTTAGTTTCCATTGTTCCAGGAAGGTCACTGGTGATAAATCTGAGGGAAGCTATAGTGACAGTTGCAGGAGACAACATATTAGATGGTCTCTAGTTTGAGACATGGAGAAAACTATCCAGATAATAATTTGTATACACCATCGCATACATACATGTACCAAAGAAGAAGAAGACAAAGAAGGGTATGCTACCCTAGTGTAGGTTGGTATGCTACTCTAATGTAGGCTGCTATATTACCCCAGTGCAGGTTGGTATGCTACTCTAATGAAGGTTGATACACTACTCCAATGAAAGTGCAAAACTTCCTATGACATATAGATCCATGATTGACAACACGACAATGACCGAGGTGTGAAGAAGTGCAGAAGTAGTGATGATGATCGTGCCAAGAGGAATACCTTCCTCATTAAGGAGTGTTAAATTTTTGAGTTAGATTATGTGTGAGTTGACGAGTTACTAGTTATGTATGAACTAGATGTTTAATTGTAGTGTAATAAATGATTCCCAGTTAGAGTGTCGATTAGTAACATCAGAGGTTACTAGCTGGAGGGCCAACCTATAGTGTTGGTGGTGTTTTCCAGCTAGATGTCTAATGTGAGTCTATGATGGTGATACTTATTAGATTATCTGTTTGATCATATGATAACCTGTGTGGTTGTGGTGATGCTACTTGTATAATGGTCTACAAGACCGTGTGAGTCTTTCGCATGCCATGTGATATGGATGGATGTGTTTGAGACCACTACATGAAAAACATATTAGTTAATACCTCCATAGCTAAGAGGGAGTATTGATGTTTTCGTAGCTACAGGAGGTATTAACCTCCATGTGTAACCTATGACTTAGAATATAATATTATGAAAGCAACTAAACCATTAAACAGATGTGTGGAAACCCTAGAAGACATATCAACATAGAAGAAAAAAATAATATTAGAATATTGTCTTTCAGAAATACAAGTCGACTCAACATGAAAAAGATAAACATAAAATATAATTAGTAGAAAGTTAGGTGGGCCTAGCCAAAAAAGTCACTAAACAGATTAATATAAATAGAGGACGTTTTATCTCATTTGTACACCCAGTTAGTGCGCACGTCTTGTGGAGATTTGCAGTTGCAGCTGCAACTGAAACTACAAGGAGGAATACTTGGGCACATGGTCATCTCTTGGTATTAGTCTCTCTCTTGGTGATTCTCTTGGTGACATTCTTGGTCATTCTCTTGGTGATACTCTTGGTGATATTATTGCTAAGTATGGCGCAAGTTTGAGAGAGTAGTGTAGCTGGAGATATTGCAGTTGTGTATGGTACTTGTTTTGTGGATATGAAGACTCTCTCTCTCTCTCTCTCTTGTGCGCTACCCTTGGAGAAGGATCACTCTACTTTTCTTGAGTTGTTGTTGCAGTTAACAGTTAAGGTTCATTTGTTGGTTATGTAGTAGGCTTGTTGGAATTATTCTAAGTAAAGGTTAGTGTGATCGGGGGTGGCATATGTGAATGTCTATGGTTGGGTGGCAATGATGTGACATTGTCTATGGTTAAACGAGCATACCAAAACTTCAACACAGAGGATTTTTGACATGGCCAGTGGTTATGTCTACAGTCTGTTAACAACTTATGGTTCTTGGTGAATATGTTGCCTCAAGAACACGCCACTGGTTATGTATGAAAATTGTTAAAAGCTTGTGGTTCTTGGTGAATACAATGTTCTTGCACTGGTTATGTCTACAGTCTACTACAATGGATTTTATAGTATGAAGCAATCTTATCACCAAGAGATCAAGGGATAGCTCAGAACAAGGTTGTGTGAAGGAACTAAGTCTACGAGATTTCAAAAGTGGATAAAGATGTTGAATAATTTACCATACATAGACTATAGGAAATCCACTTAATCTATTGTAATACGTATGATATGACTAAACAAAAAAAAAAATGTAATATATAGAAATTAGTTAAGAGTTCATTTCTCCATTAAGGGAGGGTGTTACAAAAAATAAGGGATAAATGAAACATTTGGTTTCCCATAGGTTACAAAACTCTTGGCATTTATTTTCAAAGTTTTCCAAGTTCATCTATTAATAAACTAAGCTTGAGAGGTAAACTAGAGGCCAAATTCATTTATTATTAAACTAATCCTGAGAGGTAAACTAGAAGAGTGAGCAATTCATCTCACACATTTGTCTCTTTTGTTTGTAATTCTATTATGGTATCAGAGTTGGTAACTTTGGGTGTAAATCCCTCATAGGAGGGCCCATAATATATGTTGGAAGAAACTTGCACGTGAAGGAGCTCATAGAAAGAGTGGAGGATTTTTGACACGACCACTGGTTACGCCTACACTTTGTTAACAACTTGTGGTTCTTGGTGAATACGGTGCCCCAAAAACATGCCACCGGTTATATCTATAGTCTCTTAAAATCTTGTGGTACTTGGCGAATACGGTGCCCCAAGAACATGCCAATGGTTATGTCTATAGTATTCTACAATGGGTTTTGTGGTCTGAAGCAATCTTATCACCGAGAGACCAACAGATAGCTCAGAATGTGGTTGTGTAATTTTCCTGGTCTTAAGCAATATTATCACCAAGAGATCAAGAGATAGCTCAGAACATGGTTGTGTGATGGAGCTCACTCTATGAGATTTCATATAAAGACACTCATGAAGACTTTACCATGAAGAGAATATAGGAAATTGACCCATGGCTTTAGGTTAGGCCCTCACGGGAATTGAACCTTACCCAATGGTGAAAAACTCATCGCTTTCCAACATTGGATACAAACCCTTTGGGCTTAAAATTTAAAGGACATGGGGGTGGAATTTGATCCACTTATGTGTGCATGGGTCACGATACCATTTAATATAGTATCTTTGGGTGCAACCACACATTCGACCACTACCTGAAGGTGCCCCCATGGCTTTGGGTTAGGCCCTCACGGGAATTGAACCTTGCCCAATGGTGAAAAACTCCTCGCTTTCCACCATTGGATACAACCCCTTTGGGAAAAATAGCTACAAAATTATTCTATTATAATTTAAATAAATAGTTATAAGATTCTATTATATATATATATATATATATATATATATATATATATATATATATATATATATATATATATATATATATAGCATACTTAGTAAATCTCCGAGATTAAAAGGGTTAGGAATATTTATAAATGAAGACCTCATTCCCAAAGACCAAGCTGAATTAAGGAAGGAAGTTCAAAAGGTAAAAGAAGCCAGGAAAGAAAGAAAATGGGAAATAATTAGAAATCAAAAAGCTATTGTTCGGGATAGATACCAGAAGGATAATAATAAATAAGAATTTGGGACACTCGGGATCCTTTTTTGGAATTGTCATGGCTTTCCATGGCGCAAAGATCCTATGATAAGTTGGATCCCAAGTGATATTGATATTATCTATCTAGCTGAAACTTGGGATCATGAGGAGTCTAAGGTCCCTAACATGGAAGGATTTGTCTTGTCGTCGGCATGGAACAAAAAAATCCACTGTAGAGGGATAGGAGGCATAGCTTGTTATATTAGAAAAAGTATTTCTCCTCACATTCAACTTCATAATATTGACCCTCTTAATCAATACATTTGGATAGAAATTTCAGACACCAATGCTAAGAATATCTATATAGAAATTTGTTATTTTGCACCTATTAATTCTACTTTTTATAAGAAAAATAATCTAAATAAAAATTGTCCCTATAATAATTTAGAACAAGATATTTATAATTTGAAAAATGAAGGTAATATCCTCCTGCTAGGAGACTTTAATNCTAGGACTGCAACTAAACAAGCTACTCTTTTAAGTGATGACTCCAACCATAATCCTTTATGGCTAGATGAGGACCTTGTTTTATCTAATAGCTACAAAAGAAGCTCTGAAGACCTAATTGAGAATTTGTTTGGTACTGAGTTGGCTAAGCTCTGCAGCTCTCAAGACCTAATAATTTGCAATGGAATAATGAAGTGGCCAAACTCCAACCAAATGACATGTATTCATGTGCTAGGTAGTAGTGTTGTAGATTATGTGATATCTGATATCCCCATTTCCAACCAAATAACAACTTTTGACCTTTTAAATGACCATGAGCCTGACTCTGATCATAAACCTTTAACCCTAACTCTAAAAATTTTCATGCATAGGAGCACCATTGAAGATAATTATGATAATCAAAGGAATTTTCTCTTTGAAAAAAGTAAATTTGACATTTTATTAAAGGATTTAAATAGTAAATTAAACCTCCTAACTTATAAGGGCAACATTGAAGAACTCTATTATAATTTTACAACTACCCTTTCCACTTCTATTAACAAGTTCTCTTTCAAGGTGTCCTATAAAAAGAATAATAGAACAACCAACCCTTGTTATGATAAAGAATGTAAAATTGCTAGGAAATCCATTATGGATGCTTCTAATGAGCCCTTAAAACTCGATAAGATCAATTCGTACAAAGCCCTATAATTAAAAGGAAAAAAAGATACTATATCAATAAAAGGCAAGAGCAACTTTCACAACTATAGAAGTTGGATCCTAAGAAGTTCTGGAGCCAAATTCTAAAATGCAATACTAAAGAAAATAATAGGAATCCCTTAACGGACTGGAATTCCTACCTTAAAAGTCTTTATGAGTTCCCTAATGCCATGGACACCATTCCTATTGTCCTTACAAAGGAATAAGTTTTTTCTTTAGATGACATAGAGTTCAGGGTTAAGCGACTCACAAATGGGAAAGCTAAGGACATTGAAGGCTACCAAGATGAAATTTTTAAAATTGGAGGGCCAATCCTTATCCCTCACATACACAAGCTCTTCAATTTAGTAGTCAAGAAGGCCTTCCCTAAACCCTGGACACAAAGCCTCATTGTTCCTGTTTTTTAAAATGGGGATAAAAACATTCCCTCTAATTATAGGACCATTATGATTAGCCCGATTTTAGCCAAGATTTATGGAATTATTTTGGAAAAGAAGATTAGCATTTGGCTAGAAAGTCACGGTAAAGAAGCTAAAGGCCATGCAAGGTTTAGGAGATATCATTCAACTGTGGACCATATTGTTACCTTTAGGATCATTGCAGAGGAGTTCCGTAATACTAAAACCAATCTTTTTTGTTGTTTTGTTGACTTTAGAAAAGATTTTGACATGGTTCCTAGGAAAAACCTTTGGAATAGGTTGGAAGAGATAAAAGTTCCTCTCGAGTTGAGGGATGTTGCAATAAGGATGTATGAGAATGTTATTGCTAAGTTTAAAAACACTGAGGGCTGGTCAAAAGAGATTAACTGCAATATCATAGTCAAACAAGGTTGTCCCTTGTCCCCTACCCTTTTTGGCATATACATTGATAAGTTAGAAGAATGCTTGGAAAAAGCAGGTTGTGTCGCCCCTACTCTCACTAGTATAGTCATCAATCTTCTTCTTTATGCCGATGATATCATTCTTATGGCAAGGAGTCCCCATGATCTTCAAAACCAACTAAGAATCCTCGAGGAGTTTTTCTCCAATATGGGTATGACTATTAGTACTGATAAGACTAAGGTCATGATTATTAAATCCAATAAGATCCCTTATGATACCTTTTTATATGACAACAACAACTTGGAGGAAGTGACTTCATACAAATATCTTGGAATTGATATTCACCACAAGCTCAATTGAAATTATAGCATTGCGAAAAGGATTATTGGGGGATGGAAAGCTTATTATGGGCTTGAAAACAATTGTAAATCAGTTGATCTTTGGAGTTGGGATAAGAATAAACTCCTCTTTTAGACTCTTGTTACACCTGTTATTATTTATGGATGTGAAGTCTAGGGTTGTAGTATCTCTCGTGAATCCTGGAGAAAGATAGAGCAAATACAAAAGAATTTATAACCTATAATCTCAAAATTAAAGGAAATACGCCCTATCCCATCCTCCTATTAGAAACAAGCCTCCCCCCATTGAGAGCATGGCTATGACTAGATACCTAATGTATAAGAACAAGTTAAACAACATGGAAGACAAGAGGCTACCTAAAATTGCTTCAAAATCAGGTCATAACCACCATCAACTCAAGCGAGGATGGCATAAAGATGCCCGGTCTTGCCTCAACTATTGGGGAATCATGGAAGAAACCATTTTGGAGAATAAAGATATTATTAAAAAAACGTCAAATCAAAATTTAAGGAAAAAATGTGGTGTGATAAAGAGTTAGAGTTTAAAAGAAAATTAAGGTATTATAAAGATGTAATCAAACCTAATCTAGAAGATCAAAATTATCTATGTGTTTTTCCAAGTGTAAAGAAAAAAATAAGCATTGCTAAAATAAGAACAAATTCTCACGAGCTCCATATTGAAATTCGGCTTTGGTCAATTCCTAAAACGCCATGGGATGAAAGAGTGTGTCAGCTTGGTGACACTAAGAAGGTTGAAGATGAAAATCACTTTCTCTTAGATTGTCCAACCTATACCCATACTAGATCTCATTTTCAAAATATTTATCACACTACCAACTTTCCTAACCTCTTAACTCAACAAAAGTATGGTGATCTTGGAAAGCTTATCTTAATGTTTTTCGAGCACATAAACAAAATTCTAAAGGATCACAAGTAACCACTTACCCTCTCAAGATCTAATAGACTAATTCTTCTTCTTCCTCCTCCTCCTCCTCCTCCTCCTCCTTCTTCTTCTTCTTCTTCTTCTTCTTCTTCTTCTTCTTCTTCTATTTATATTAATTTATTTTATGAGTATTAATACTATTATTAAAATTTTATTATTTATTAAAAAATTTGTATAAGAAAATTTTCACGCCAATTTAAATTTGTATTTTTAATGTTCACGCCAAGCATCTCACTTCTTAATAGAGAAAGTTAAAGTATCTCAGACCTCGAATATTTAATGAAAATTCCCTTGAACACCCCTCCTTAAATCTAAAAGTATTGCAACCACAATTTAACATCCTTCCACCCAAACCACACTAGACATTATGAATGAATCACACTCAAATCATAAAAAAGTGCTCAAAACATTAAAAAAAAAAAGTGCTCAAAACATTAAAAAAAAAATAGTGCTCAAGACTTGTTAATTGAACTCTAACTCAATGCACCAACACTACTCTCTACTGATGCAAAGACATTATATAAATGAATGCCGCTCAAATGATATAAAAAAGTGCTCAAGCCTTGTTATTAAAATCTAACTCATATTGCATATTGGAAATTTCGTGCAAAACAAAATAAAGAAGGTTTATATGGGCGAAATCTACAGCAGTTCTGTGAGCTGTAAGTGTTTTGTTTTTCAAACTCTTACATGTGCACGCACTTACAATCTGCAATCACCAGGAATATTCATCCATAATTGGTTGGCATGAACAGATAATATCAGGTGAGTATTGATGATAAAGATAAACGAGAATGGATTGCCATGGTCATGATAAGCTACACTAGAATGAAATTGGACACTCAGTCCGAACCGGAACTGGAACTACTACTAGTGTCGGAGCGTCCGAAACTGATGTGGCTAAAGTCTGACATCAAATCGCCTTCGTCTTCTGTCTCTGTTGCTGCATAATCTGAGTCTGCTGTTATTCTACTTTTAATTCCATTGCCGCCAGTCTGGATCTTCATCTCATCTCTACCTTTGTCTCTATCGCTTGATGTCATCTCTGCTGTTTGACCTACTGTCATCCGGACCAGCTTTGCTTTCGTTTGAGCTTTGCGTCGTACGAAGTACATAATTTTGTGCAGTAAACCGCTCCTTCTTTTTCCACCGGAAAAACCGCGTGAATTGTCATTATTTTTCGCTCGAAGGAACGGTGGTGGAATGATCTCATGATCAACCAATTCCTCCTTTATAAAACAACTGCCCACCGTCTTAGGCTTGCCCGGCTCTGTTTCCCAATTGAAAGGGATTCTTCCGAGAGATGGAGCTCTGTAGTAAATGCGTGAGGAATACCCGGTTGCTTCTTCTCGGCTTAGAAGTCGATGGAAAAAACTACCAGTCTCTTCTCTCATTTCTAGCTCTAACTGAAGATCCTCATGGTTTTCTTGAAAACATGGCGATACTCGCGGCATCTGCATTGTCAGGACTGAGATATACACAGAGACTGTATATTGTTGACGATAAGTAATTTATGCAGAAAGCTCAATTGTTGTGAATGGAATGGATACAAATCTGTGTTATATAAGAATAAGGGAAGGAATAAAGCCGTGTTTTAGGGAGTGTGTAAATTAATGAAGGATCAATTAACAACCAATCATTATCAATATCAGCAGAAGAATATCTGATAGGCATCTAAGGATGAGATATGTATGCACTCACGACGGCTCAGGAAATGGGTTTGAGGTGTGGAGACACCCAATCACGTCATCATATGATTTTCAAATGTCACCGTATGACGGATCGTTCTTAAGCTTTATCGCCTCTCTCGCATTGACTTGTGGCGCAGACAAGTAGTTATGAATTAAAATTTGTAACAAAGAAACTGGTAGGCCTCTACTACTACCAGAAAGCACGCTGCATGCATGTGCAGCTCCCGCGTTAACTACTAAACTTATTATGTCACAAGCAAACCCAAACCAATGCGTTTAAGTTTAGAATTTTTAAGTTTAGTTTTAATGGCGCAACTTGCTTAGTTCAAGGTGATCCCTTTCTGCCCAATTCTTCAAGAGTTAAAAAGTGTTGATTGTGTGAGTTTGGGGTGTATGAAGTAGCATGCTCAAGACAAGGAAAACGTATGCCTTAATAAATTCTACGAAACTATACCTAATCTAATAATCGAGGCTAAAATAAATTGCAAAGGTCATATGTATATATACATCTTTACTTATTAGTGAATATAGAAAATTTAAAATTTTATAGCTATCTTAATTCAATGAAAATAATTAATTGTAAACCTTATATTCCATAAAATACTTCAGCTTCATTAGACCTAAGTGAAGTAATATAAAATATTTATAAAAGTAATATAAAATATTTATAAGACAACTTTTAAATAAGGTTAAAAAGTATTTAGAAGTTTAAAAGTATTAAAGTTGATTTTTTTTTAATTTTTTTCTTTTGACTTGGTAGGAGGAAACACATATTCTTAACCATTAAGCCTATTCCCTTTGGATTTGAAAGGGTGTCATCTTAGGAGGAAACACATGTTATTAACCATTAGGCTCACTTGTACAGATGCAAAGATTTGAATTAAGATGGATCTACACTAGATTTGAGTTAAGATGGATCTACACTAGTAATATAAGGAAACCAAATTCTCAACAAATCATACCAATTATTATTTATTATATAAAATAAATAGTCAATAAAATTGAAAGGAGATGTGTTAAATAATGTCTATATAGGTCTCATCTTAACATTAACTTCTAAAATGATAGAGTGTGTTGTTAAGGCACTCAGTGTTGTTAAAGTAACAAAAAAAAAAAAACACTAATTTCTAAAATTAGACAACTCAATAAACTTGATAATGTAACTTTATTCATAACCATATGTATAACGATCATACAATTATTTCCCCCTATTCTAAAATAGGACGGTATTTGATTCAACTTCCATTATTTTGGTTTTATGCAATATTCATTTAATTTTAATGTATTTTATTTTATTATAATTATTAATTTTTTTCTACTCTCTTTGAATTTTGTAATTTTTTTTTTCTCTCATATATATATATATATATATATATATATATATATATATATATATATATATAAGTTCATGTCTCTAATATTTTGAGACAATGATAATGTTGATTGAATTTACAAACAATTGGGACCAAACTTTTAATGTATTGGAGTGGTTAAGTTCAGAATTGTTGTGAATTTTCATTCAATATACTTGCATGCAACTCCCCCAAGAATGGATGGTCTACCATGAAGTGTAGATATAGGTTATGCATACCCATCTATGTGAGTTATAAACATAGTCTTGTTGAGGCATATACAAGAAGAAAAACACTAAAATATATTAGGAGATAACAAACGTAGAAATGGAGAAAAGAGGCTAGGAAAGAAATGAGATAAAACTAAATAGGAGATAACAAATATTGCTAAATCTGTTACAAATTTGGTTATGATAAAAAACAATTGCATGGAAACAATGCACTTCATACATCCAATATATGGAATCAGATGTATTTATTCCACTAACATGAATTTGATGAACTTAATTAATTGATGTCCTAGTTATCTAAGATTAAAAATCCAAACTTAGGTTATCTATATTTGGAAAAAAAATTACATTGTGTGCATGTTCGCTGAGTAAAAATCAAAACTCAAGTATAACCTAAGATTGATAAAATTCATTCTGTTAGAGTTTGATCAACCAATCAAATGTGTAATAAAATTAATTTAAATATTATAAAAATATAAGTATTTTATTAAAAATATGTACAACATTCATAAAAGGAAAAACATTTATAGTAAAAATAAAACTAATGGATCACCAACCATGAATCTAATGCTATAATCAATGTGCCTGGGAGAAGGATTAATAACAAACTCAAACATAATAAAGCTTATTAACATTTCTTATTCAAATAATTCTTTAATTAATATGTCAAATCATATAATTTATTAACATTTACATTATTTAAATTATTATTTAATTATTCTGTCAAATCAAATACATTTATAGAAATTGTTTAGAAATATTAAATACATAAAATTAAACACTTTAAAAATATTTAAATGAAATCTTATCAACCATAGTTATTTGAATTACACAAATTTAAAATATATAGTCAAGCTCACATTATATATAAGTAGTTAAGCAACAAACATATTTATAAAATTATCTAGATATATGAAATACATAAAATCATAAATTTTAAAAAATAAATAACTTTTTAATACAAAACCATATTTATTTGAATTTCACAAATTTTAAATATATATATATATATATATATATATATATATATATATATATATATATATATATATATATANATAATTAAATAACCCCATTTTCTATGTATAATCATTTCTATAAGTGAGAGGTGCCATGTTCAGCAAAAACAAGAATTATTTGACACAAACCCTAGTCTAAAATTTAAAACAGAAATCAAACACAAAGTAGAGTTGACATAAAAGTAATTACAATATGTTTCAAAAACTCAAATAAAGCACCTAACAAAAAAAGGTATTTGAAATATTCATCAGAATTTCAAAAGTCTCATGAAAATAACCTTCCACGTCATAGTGAATCTTTGAATTATTCATAAAATCAAATAGCACTTAGAGTTAATCCTTCATAGCCCTCTTAACGAATACTTGTAATTCAATCAAGTGTCTTTTGAATTGGTTTTAATTTCATTTTCATATTTTGTTTTCTATTATTTGGTCATCTTTAATTTTCATCTTGTATTTTTAAAAATATAAACATTGTGTTTGTTGAAGTTCATATAAAAAAAAATCATTCACTGAAATGTATGGGGCACTCGTTGTATCAATCATCATCATCATAAATTATCATCCTAGATTTTATTTGGCTTATCCATAACCACATTCTAGGTTTTCTTTGGCTTATCCATAACCACACTCTAGGTTATTGTGGATTACTCTTGACCATTACATTCTCTGGGCTTTTATGGATTGCCCTAACCCATTACATCCTCTGGAATTTTATGGATTGCCCTCAACCATTACATCCTCTGGGTTTTTATGGATTACCCTCTTTTGGGTCTTACATCAGTTTACCCTTAACTAATACAATTGTCAAGCGATTTTTGTTTACCACAAACAATATTTTACATCAAGTGGTTTCTAGTTGACCACAAAACTTCATTTGTCATGATAAGTGGTTTTTGGCTCAAAATAAACCATTCAACAATTAACTTGTGGGGGTATACATGCCTGAATAGGGCTTACATCAATATTTGACTTAGGTACATACAATTTTAGATACATGTTCAGCTTAGGATAATCTAGCGATTTTACAACATAGGACCATGACCCTCTTCTTTTCATTATCAACAAACTATATAAATGAGGACTTTGATATTTTTTGGATGCATACTTAATCTTTTTGAAATATTGTAAGACACATTATTTCTTTATTCTTATTGAAATATTGTAACACACATTATTTCTTTATTCTTTACTCTTATTGAAATATTGTAACACACATTATTATTTTTGGGATGCATACTTAATCTTTTTGAAATATTGTAACACACAAGGAAGATGGGATTAAAAGGGAGATTTCTACTCCCTACAATCCTCAGCAGAATAGAGTAGCAGAAAGGAAGAATCAGACAATCATGGAAGCAGTGAAGGATATGATCCATGATCAATATCTACCTATGCATATGTGGGAAGAAGTAGCAAAGACTGCAGTGTATGTGCAGAAAAGAAATCCCCACAAAGTACTTGAAAAAAAGACACCAAAGGAGATTTTTCAGGAGAGAAGATGAAATTCAGCCATCTAAGGATATTTGGCTACCCCATATTTGTGCATGTCCCCAAGGAAAAGAGGACAAAATTGGATCCATCCAGAAAGAATGGAATATTTGTTGGTTACAGTGACACATGTAAGGCATACATGATATATATTTTCGGTCATCGAAAATTTGATATTAGCTGAGATGTCACCTTCGACGAGAGTGCAACTATCAACAAATCAAAATCGGACTATGCAAAAGAGGTTCATGAGGAGGAGAATGAAGTTACTATTGTTCGAGAGGCATAAGCAATTGAACCGGATGAAGTCATTCATGAGCATAATGACATGGCGGAACCTCAGAGACTAATAGAGATGCCTTCTCACAAGAGAAGGCCATATTGGGAACAGGAGCTCATCAGAGATGCAGAAAGATATGTTTCCCCAGAAAAATATCTTAGGGAAAGTAAGAAGCCAAAACCGTATTCCATCTATGTGGCATGTTTGTGTGATATCATGGATGAAAAATCGTCCAGTTATGAAGAGGTTGCAGAAAAGAGAGTATGGAAGGATTCCATGGGGGAGGAATATCAGTCCATAGTAAAGAATGATGTCTGGGATGTGGTCCCTAGACTGAAGGAGAAATTAATAGTAAGTTCAAAATGGATCTACAAAAGGAAACATCAAGCTGATGGAAATATTGAAAAGTAGAAGGCTAGATTTGTGGCTTGAGGGTTTTCTCAGAAGGAGGGTTTTGGCCCTTGGGTATAGAAGTAAGCAAATATTAAGGAAGAAAAGGCAAAACGCGAACTATGCGGAAGACACAGTGACTGTTACTGGGTCGAAGTAAGAAAAAGAGAAGAAAAGATGGAGCGAAGTAAGAGAAAGAAAGAAGTTGTACAAGGAGATCGAGGATGACAAATCAACAAGGAAGACGGATTGTGGACAACTCAGCAAGCGGGAAAAGCTACCATTGGATGCTTTGGAGCACCGTGTGAGAAGGAAGGAAAGACAGGCTGGAAAAGCCCTAAAAACGCAGGTCAAGTTGACCTAGGGTTTTAGACACCTAAGGTTTTGGTATCTGGGGTTTTGACACTTAGGTCTCGGCCTAACGTTGTTGGTGAACTATTGTAATGTATAAATAACAAAAAATCATTAACTTTAATGTATTTTATTTTATTATAATTATTAATTTTTTTCTACTCTCTTTGAATTTTGTAATTGTTATTTTTTTCATATATATATATATAAGTTCATGTCTCTAATATTTTGAGACGATGATAACCACGATGTTGATTGAATTTACAAATAATTGGGACCAAACTTTTAATGTATTGGAGTAGTTAAGTTCAGAATTGTTGTGAATTTTCATTCAATATACTTGCATGCAACTCCCCCAAGAATGGATGGTCTACCATGAAGTGTAGATATAGGTTATGCATACCCATCTATGTGAGTTATAAAGAGTTATAAACATAGTCTTGTTGAGGCATATACAAGAAGGAAAACACTAAAATATATTAGGAGATAACAAACGTAGAGATGGAGAAAAGAGGCTAGGAAAGAAATGAGATAAAACTAAATAGGAGATAACAAAGATTTCTAAATCTATTACAAATTTGGTTATGATAAAAAACAATTACATGGAAACAATGCACTTCATACATCCAATATATGGCATCAGATGTATTTATTCCACTAACATGAATTTGATGAAATCTAAGATTAATAAAATCCATTCTGTTAGAGTGTGGTCAACCAATCAAATGTGTAATAAAATTAATTTAAATATTATAAAAATATAAATATTTTGTTAAAAATATGTACAACATTCATAATAAAAAAAAAAACAAAAAAAACCAAAAACAAAACATTTATAGTCAAAATAAAACTAATGTATCACCAACCATGAATCTAATGCTATAATCAATGTGCCTTGGAGAAGGACTAATAATAAACTCAAACATAATAAAGCTTATTAACATTTCTTATTCAAATAATTATTTAATTAGTATGTGAAATCATACAATTTATTAACATTTACATTATTTAAATTATTATGTCAAATCAAACACATTTATCATTTATAGAAATTATTTAGAAATATTAAATACATAAAATTAAACACTTTAAAAATATTTAAATGAAATCTTATCAATAACTTTTATCTAGAAAACAAAACCATAGTTATTTGAATTCCACAAATTTAAAATATATAGTCAAGCTCACATATTATATATACATATATATATATATATATATATATATATATATATATATATATATATATATATATATATAAG
>ML783089.1:488102-501353 GCA_009831015.1 Picea engelmannii | reverse complement strand
AAAAAAGGTATTTGAAATATTCATCAGAATTTCAAAAGTCTCATGAAAATAACCTTCCACGTCATAGTGAATCTTTGAATTATTCATAAAATCAAATAGCACTTAGAGTTAATCCTTCATAGCCCTCTTAACGAATACTTGTAATTCAATCAAGTGTCTTTTGAATTGGTTTTAATTTCATTTTCATATTTTGTTTTCTATTATTTGGTCATCTTTAATTTTCATCTTGTATTTTTAAAAATATAAACATTGTGTTTGTTGAAGTTCATATAAAAAAAAATCATTCACTGAAATGTATGGGGCACTCGTTGTATCAATCATCATCATCATAAATTATCATCCTAGATTTTATTTGGCTTATCCATAACCACATTCTAGGTTTTCTTTGGCTTATCCATAACCACACTCTAGGTTATTGTGGATTACTCTTGACCATTACATTCTCTGGGCTTTTATGGATTGCCCTAACCCATTACATCCTCTGGAATTTTATGGATTGCCCTCAACCATTACATCCTCTGGGTTTTTATGGATTACCCTCTTTTGGGTCTTACATCAGTTTACCCTTAACTAATACAATTGTCAAGCGATTTTTGTTTACCACAAACAATATTTTACATCAAGTGGTTTCTAGTTGACCACAAAACTTCATTTGTCATGATAAGTGGTTTTTGGCTCAAAATAAACCATTCAACAATTAACTTGTGGGGGTATACATGCCTGAATAGGGCTTACATCAATATTTGACTTAGGTACATACAATTTTAGATACATGTTCAGCTTAGGATAATCTAGCGATTTTACAACATAGGACCATGACCCTCTTCTTTTCATTATCAACAAACTATATAAATGAGGACTTTGATATTTTTTGGATGCATACTTAATCTTTTTGAAATATTGTAAGACACATTATTTCTTTATTCTTATTGAAATATTGTAACACACATTATTTCTTTATTCTTTACTCTTATTGAAATATTGTAACACACATTATTATTTTTGGGATGCATACTTAATCTTTTTGAAATATTGTAACACACAAGGAAGATGGGATTAAAAGGGAGATTTCTACTCCCTACAATCCTCAGTAGAATAGAGTAGCAGAAAGGAAGAATCGGACAATCATGGAAGCAGTGAAGGATATGATCCATGATCAATATCTACCTATGCATATGTGGGAAGAAGTAGCAAAGACTTCATTGTACGTGCAGAAAAGAAATCCCCACAAAGTACTTGAAAAAAAGACACCAAAGGAGATTTTTCAGGAGAGACGCTGAAATTCGACCATCTAAGGATATTTGGCTACCCCATATTTGTGCATGTCCCCAAGGAAAAGAGGACAAAATTGGATCCATCCAGAAAGAATGGAATATTTTTTGGTTACAGTGACACATGTAAGGCATACAGGATGTATATTCTCAGTCATCGAAAATTTGATATTAGCTGAGATGTCACCTTCGATGAGAGTGCAACTTTCAGCAAATCAAAACCGGACTGTGCAAAAGAGGTTCATGAGGAGGAGAATGAAGTTACTATAGTTCGAGAGGCATAAGAAATTGAACCAGATGAAGTCATTCATGAGGATAATGACATGGCAGAACCTCAGAGACCAACAGTGATGCCTTCTCACAAGGGAAGACCATCTTGGGAAAGGAGCTCATCAGAGATGCAGAAATATATGTTTCTCCAGAAAAATATCTTAGGGAAAGTAAGAATCCAAAACCGTATTCCATCTATGTGGCATGTTTGTGTGATATCATGGATGCAAAATCGTCCAGTTATGAAGAGGTTGCAGAAAAGAGAGTATGGAAGGATTCCATGGGGGAGGAATATCAGTCCATAGTAAAGAATGATGTCTGGGATGTGGTCCCCAGATTGAAGGAGAAATCAATAGTAAGTTCAAAATGGATCTACAAAACGAAACATCAAGCTGATGGAAATATTGAAAAGTAGAAGGCTATATTTGTGGCTTGAGGATTTTCTCAGGAGGGTTGTTGGCCTGTGGGTATGGAAGTAAGCGAAGATTAAGGAAGAAAAGGCAAAATGCGAACTACGCAGAAGACACAGTGACTGTTACTAGGTCGAAGTAAGAAAAAGAGAAGAAAATATGGAGTGAAGTAAGAGAAAGCAAGAAGTTGTACAAGGAGATCGAGGATGGCAGATCAACAAGGAAGACGGATTGTGGACAACTCAGCAAGCGGGAAAAGCTACCATTGGATGCTTTGGAGCACCACGTGAGAAGGAAGGAAAGACAGGCTGGAAAAGCCCTAAAAACGCAGGTCAAGTTGACCTAGGGTTTTAGACACCTAAGGTTTTGGTATCTAGGGTTTTAACACTTAGGTCTCGGCCTAATGTTGTCGGTGAACTATTGTAATGTATAAATAAAGGTCAAGAGGACCTAGGATGGGTTCAATTATGGTATGAGGAGAGATTTTTAGTGAGAGAGAACCATTGTATTATGAGAGCCTTCTAGTATTGTAAGATCTTCAGCTGGGTGCGAAGATCAACCTTGTAGCTGGGTGCGCAGGGAGGGGAGGAAGAGAGATAGGGAGGAGAAGAAAAAAGATCTGCTAAGTAAGAGCACAGACAAGAACTGTATGCTTCATCTTAATATATTATAAAGAACAGTTTTGTGGACATAGCCCTAGAGAGAGGGTGAACCACGTATATCTTGTGTTCAGTGTGTGATTGATGCTCTATTCTTTTTCATTTGATATACTTCTATTTTCATTACTGTGTTAGATCTGATAGATAGTAGTGCGGAGTGGAGCTGAACTGATAGGTGATATATAAATGTTTTATTGTTCTTGTATTGGATCCACTTGATATCCCCTTTGGTTGTAGACATCTCTATCTTGCAACCCCCTCATAACTGCTTCGGGTGAGACTACATCTGCCTCGCAGGTCCTGCCGAAAGGGACAATAGTTAGGGCTTGTTAGTGCGCTCTTGGCGCTAAACCCTGTGTCTGCCCCTGTGCCATTAAATGTTTCCATTGTCGGGACATGAATATTCTTGAGGGAATGTCAAGGTGGTTTCCATCAAAGACAAAGATTCAGAGATGGATAGAATATCAAGAAAAGTAATTCGCTGAAGCCCAGAAAAAGAACCCTAATATTAGCACAAAATATTGGTTAGGAAGGTATATATTTACTGATATAAACAAGATTTTATTTGGAAGGATTCATAAGGAGTTATATGAGTGGTTAGCTAGGTTAGAAGATACCTAGTTTGAGATCAGATCTAGACCTCCTGTGGTTTGGACGTCGTCTCTGATCAAGAAGGTAAAGAGAGTTGATAGCGTTGCGTCATGAGCGGTAGATCACTGATTTGATAGCACCATTGGAGGATATATCACTGAGTTTGTTTTTGACAGAGTAGAGTCATATAGCCAAGACGAGAGGTATTTCTTTAAGGGACCCCGAGGAAAATTTTTACACTATCTAAAGTTGAGAATCAAGATGCCATTGCATGAGAAGAACATCTTGAAGATACAATAGTCGTTCAGATTCGAAAAGGCTAATGTTCAAGAACTCAAACAATGATAGCAACAAAAAGATCGGACATACGTGCACTGGAAGGATATTCAGAGAAATTCCTCTTGTGAATCTGTTTAAGAAGAACTATAGGGACGAGGGTTTCTACAGTGGAGAAGAAGCAGATCTGATGGATGAAGAGATTTCAGAACCTGCTAGGGCAGAGGAAGGGGAAGCTGAAGAACCTCGTTGGGAAGAGCCAGAAGCTTCAGGAACTGCGCAGACCATTAAAGTAAGTACTACTACTCTTCCTGTTGTTTCAGCAGCACTAAGAAATCAGAACAGTCATAGTCATCAGAGTCCTTAGAGTACTATTACTAGTAGTTTAGCATATACTCAGACAGGAAACCTAGGAAGCTCTATGGAGGATGAGATGATGCTCCCTATATTTAGGGGAGATGGATCTGAAGATCCTGATCAACACTGGTTCTTATGTGAAGCCATATGGAATATTAAGAATGTCACTGACGAAGCTGTTAAAAGAGCTTAGTTCAGTACTACCCTAAGAGATCGCGCACTGAGCTGGTACATGAAGCTTGTCCAAGGAATTGCACAACCTAAACTGCTGAATGAGATTAAGAATGCATTGATTATAGAGTTCAAGAAACCCAATTCGGAGTCACAATGTATTACGGAGATGAAAGATATCAAGTAGAAAGTAGATGAACCTGTTTGGGAATTCGATCAGAGGTTCAAGACCTTAACAAACCAGTTGACTTTTTAGATTCCAGATGAGTAGAACAAAGAATGGTTCATTGTTTCTCTCTTACCACACATCAGAGTTCCTCTGATGCAACAAAAGATTGCTTCACAGTCTAAGGCACTAGAAATCGCCATGAAGCTAGAATCATCCCCTATGGGAGAATGCATCTCAGGTATGAGTCAAATATTGAGTTAGCTAACTGGTTTGTCTCTACAGGTAGAAGATATGAAGAAAAACAAGGGAAAAGATAAAAGAGAAGACATCTGGTGTGTTAGATGAAAATCAGAAGGCCATGACAAGGAACAATGTCCCCTATTTCATGAATACTTGGTCTCTGGAGATCCGAGCCCTTTGAAGCAAGTCACCCTACCCTGGTGCGAGGTATGAAGAAATAAACATCGCCCAGGAGATTCCTATTACATGCAAAAATATGTTCAGACACCCACAAATTTGTATTGCACGTTCTGTAAGGTGGTGGGGCATGATGATCGGGATTGTAGGGCTTATGACCTCATGCATGAAATTTCAAGGGACATATACAAGATTCAAGGCGAAGTACAGTAAGAAGGAAACGCTACGTAGTATAATTCCCCAGGAAGAGGAAACTTCAACCCTCATGGTGGATTCCGAGGAAGAGGAAGAGGAGGAGGTATGGGTCGAGGACAAGGATAGATAATATGTTATAATTGCACACAACTAGGACACTTGGAAAGGGACTATCAGAACCCTTGTACCACTTGCAGCTATTGCAACTCCTTCGAGCATGTTATCAAGGAATGTCCAACGTTGTTGGCTAAACTTCAGGAGAGATGAAGACCTCAACAGAACCTGCAAATGAAATTAATCAAAGAATAACCTCGTGGAGCAAACCCTAGATTCATTGTTATCACTCGATGAGGCACTGTTATAGGAGAAGACAGAATGACCCAAGGAAAAACTACAGAAGAATCAGGAGTCAAGAAATCTACAGAGAAGACACAAACTTTTGATGAAAAGAAAGAAAAACAAATATTCAAGGAGACAAGAAGAGAATTCAGGGGAGACCAAGGTTCTTCATCGAAGACACAACCAGAAGTAAGAGAATGTGGAATGCCTCTAGCATTTCATCAATCTACTTCGCCCGGAGATGGAAAAGAGGCAAGTAAACTTGTTAGTTTCTTGTATACGTTTATAGAGCTGATTAAAGATGAGAAAGAAATACAAGAACTACAGAATTTGGTTAGACAGTATGATATAAGAAGGGTAGATCCTTTACTAAATAAAGTAGTACATCAATTATCCAAGAAGAGAAGGACAAATAAGGAACTACACCTGAATGCTCAGATTGGATAGTATGATATAGACTATGTGGTCCTCGACTTAGGGTCGGAGGTCAATGTCGTGACAAAGCAAACTTGGGCACTGATGGGAAAACCTAAGTTGATATATTCCCCTATCAGGCTTAGGATGGCTAACCAACAATATGTAAGCCCCTTTGGAAGATTTGAACATGTCCCTGTGGACATAGACGAAGTGAGGACATTTGCAGATTTTGAGGTGATTGAGATAGTTGATAATAGTTGTCCTTACCCTGCGCTGCTAGGAATTGATTGGGATTTCAATAATTCCACTGTGGTCGATTTAAGGAAAATACGAATGATGTTTGAAGGAGATGTTATTAGGTTCATTGCACCTTTAGATATACGAATGATATTAACCCGAGAAGTTCACTGGATCGACACAACAGTAAGTAACTTTACCACCTTTGACAGTTTAAATACTTTAGAAACCTTCTTGTTGAACTTTGAAGAAATTGTACCGACGCAACAAAGATTGTTGGCAATGGATGAGACCCTGAAATCAACTCCAGCAAGATGGTGAGGGACACACAAAAACAACATTATAGACTGGGTACAATGCCGTACTTTGATGAAAGCACGGTTCTCAGAGCAAGTAGAAAGCTGGGAAGTTAGATACACAGGTCGAAGCTGCTCGAAAGACCATGTGTGAAGATGTGAGGAAGCCTGGAGAAACATTCCTCAAGAATAGTGGGTGAAAAAATTCATTAACACACTGGACACAACCCCTATTAATTGGTACCTTCAAGCAGAACTGCGCCTCATCACTACAGATTGGGAAGGTATGACTCTGAACTTTGTCACTACATTTTTATTTGAAAGTCAATATCCTACAGTAGATCAAGCATTACAGATTGTAAGATAGAAAGTATTTGAGGAGGACTCTAGCCTCCCTTTGGAACAAGAAGAGGACGAATGGATTGTGCCTCTCCAGAAACTACGAGGATGTTACAACATCAATACCGATGAAGACGATGATCCTAGGAAGGTGAACATCGCAGAAACAAAAGGCCAGAGAGTTGTGGAAGGACTAGGATTTGAGCTACCATTTATTGGACAACCGATCAATATCAAGAAAGTCAATATTGGAACAGAACAAACACTAAATCTTGCCAATGTTGGAGATTATTTGGATGCTGCCACTATTGACAAAATCACAGAGTTACTGCATGAATATCAGGACTTGTTTCCAACCAAGTTCACTGATATGAAGGGCATTAAGGGGCCCATGGGAGAGATGAGGATCCCTTTGAAACCAGATGCAAGACCAGTCAAACAGAGACCCTACAGATTGAACCCTAAATATAAGGAGAAAGTGAAAATTGAGCTCGACAGAATGCTGGAAGCAGGGATTATAGAACCTGTTGAAGAATCAGAATGGATTAGCCCTATGGTGGTAAAAGACAAGAAGACAAGATATATCAGGATCTGCATAGATCTTAGGAAGTTTAATGATGCATGTTTACATGACCCCTTCCCTATGTCATTCAGTGACAAAATGTTAGATAATGTACGAGGCCAAGAGGTATATTCTTTTACAGATGGATTTTCAGGATACCATCAGATCCAGATTGCCAAAGAAGATCGCCATAAGACCACCTTTGCCACAGAATGGGGATCCTAACAATATACAGTAATGTCTTTTGGATTGAATAATGCCCCAACCATCTTTTCTAGGGTGGTGGTCGAAGCATTCAAGGAGTTTCTACATAAATTTCTAGAATCCTATTTTGATGATTGGACTATCTTTAGTTTATTGAAAAATCATATTGAATGCTTAAGAATAATGTTGGATAAGTGCAGGCAATGTCAGATTTCCTTGAACCTAAAAAAATGCATCTTCTTTTCACCATTTGGAGTGTTGTTAGGTCATATTTTATGCAAGCAGGGATTGTTGGTAGATCCATCTAAAATTGCCATTATAGTTGATCTGTCCCCTCCTGCTTCAGTCAAACAGTTGCACATTGCGCTGGGACATACTGGATATTACAGGAAATTCATTTAAGGCTATGCACAAATTATAGCACCCATGGAGAAGCTTTTGAAGAAAGACTGTCAATTTCATTAGACAGAAGAATGCAAGCACAACTTCGACACACTAAAACAGAAAATGGTTATTGTGCCTATTCTGGTTTTCCCGAATTAGAGTAAGGAGTTTCATGTGCATGTTGATGCATATTCCATTGCATTAGGAGCTGTATTAGAACAACCGAGAACAGGAGACATCAAACACCCGTTATCCTTTTCTAGCATAAAGCTATCAACAACTGAGATTAATTACACCACCACTGAGAGAGAAGGGTTAGCCATGGTGTATGTGCTACATAAGTTCCGCCACTACTTGTTGGGAGGACACTTTAAAATGTTTACTGATCACTCCGCGCCGAAATACCTAATCAACAATCCAATGTTGGGGGGGAGAATATGCATATGGATTCTGTTATCTTAGGAATATGATTTTGAGATCATGGTTAAGCCAGGAAGAATGAACAAAGGTCCTGACCACTTGTCGAGGTTGGAACATGGAGAAGAGACTACTAGTTTGGAGGATACACTGTCGGATGCACAACTGCTAGCCATTAGAAAGATTGATGACCACTTTGCAGAAACAGTCCAGTTCCCGTCAACATGAATGACACCTAGTGAATATACAATCACCCAGAAGAAACAACTAGTAGTGTGCACTGCAGATTTTTCACTTATAGTTGGACAACTATACAAGATGGGACCTGATGAGATACTGAGGAGGTGTGTTATGGAGACAAAGCGACCATTGATCCTCGTCAAATCTCATGAAGGCATCACATGAGGACACTACGCAGGGAAAGCAACAGTGCAGAAGGTTCTTAGAGCTAGCCTTTGGTGGCCTACCTTACACATAGATGCTAAGGAATATTACAAAGCCTGTGATGTATGCCAAAGAGTCGAGAAACCATCCAGAAGATATGAAATGTTGTTAGCACCAAAAATGACCCTACAAGCATTTGAGAAATGGGCCATTGACTTAGTGGGACCTATTAACCCACCAGGAAAGCGCACAGGAGCAAGGTACATAATCACTGCGACAAAGTACTTGACCAGATGGGCCAAAGAAAGAGTAGTTAAGGACTGTAGTGCCACTACAGCTGCACACTTCATATTTGATGACATCATAACTAGGTTTGGATGCCCAAAGATCCTTATGAGCGATCGTTGATGCTGAGCCATTTTATGGACAATGTTTTTGCATTATTGAGCAGTAAAAACTGTAGTTTTTTCATTCATCAGCAAACACATAAGTCTGTGTGAACTAACTCTAAGCACTCTTTGGCTCTATAAGAGGATGATGGAAAACTATCTCGTTGGTGTTTTCCTACTATGCAACTTTCACAAGAAGGAATCTCATTAATCGAAGGAGGAAATCATGTCACCATAGACTGTCTTTGTAAAAAATTCATACTTTTCACTGGTAAATGACCATAACGATAATTCCATAGCTTAGTTTCAGTCACATTAGAAATATTACATGCATACATCTTCACACTTTTCATTTCTAAGGGAAACAATCTGTTCTTTGTCATAGGGATTTTTGCAACAAGTCTTTTAGTTTGATTAAGAATTGTGCAAATGTTGTTGTGGAAATTGACATCATAACCATGCGTCATTAATTTCCCTATACTCAACAAATTGTGTTTGATATTTGGTACATAGTAAACATCAGGAATATTTTTCACTTCACCCTGCTTTGTTAGAACTGACACAACACCTTTTCCTGATGCTTCGATCGAATGATCATCACCCAAACTAATTGTAGTAATAAGAGATGCATGATTTATCTTCTATAAACTTAACATCTCTACTTACTAGAAATTTCTTAGTAATAGGATTGTATAATCTGTATGCTTTCGACTGTTCACTATAGCCAATAAAAATGTACTTCTCACTTCTATCATCAAGCTTCTTTCTTAGCTCTTYAGRAACATGAGMAAAAGMAACACAACCRAAWWTTTTGAAATGAGAAACATTTACCTTAGATCCACTCCATTTTTCTTCAGGTACTTTACCTTGAACACTGGAAGTTGGTGATCTGTTAAGTATGTAAATTGAACATGCAACTGCTTCAACCCAGTAATCTTTGGACATTTTTCTTGCTGTAAGTAAACTCCTGGCCATGTTCATGATGGTGCGATTCTTTCTTTCTTCCACTCCATTTTGTTGTGGAGTATATCTGGTAGTCGTTTTCTTTTTAATACCATGATGTTTACAAAAATCAACAAACTCTCTTGAGTCATATTCACCTCCTCCATTACATCTCAAAACTTTGACAAATCTGCCACTTTGTTTCTCTTCTTCAACCTTGAATTCTTTGAATCGAGTGAAAGTCTCGGATTTGTGTTTGAGAAAATAAACCCAGACTTTCCTGCTACAATCATCAATAAATGTCAGAAAATAAAAAATTCTACCAATCGATTGATTTTGCATAGGTCCACATAAGTTTGTGTGAACTAACTCTACGCACTCTTTGGATCTATAAGAGGATGATGGAAAACTATCTTGTTGGTGTTTTCCTACTATGCAACTTTCACAAGAAGGAATCTCATTAATCGAAGAAGGCAATCTTGTCACCATAGACTGTCTTTGTAACAAACTCATACTTTTCACTAGTAAATGACCATAACAATAACGCCATAACTCAGTTTCAGTCACATTAGAAATATTACATGCATACATCTTCCCACTTCTCATTTCTAAGGGAAACAATCTGTTCTTTGTCATAGGGATTTTTGCAACAAATCTTTTAGTTTGATTAAGAATTATGCAAATGTTGTTGTGGAAATTGACATCTCAACCATGCGCCATTAATTTCCTATACTCAACAAATTATGTTTGATATTTGGTACATAGTAAACATCAGGAATATTTTTCACTTCACCTTGCTTTGTTAGAACTGGCACAACACCTTTTCCTGATGCTTTGATCGAATGATCATCACCCAACCTAATTGTAGTAATAAGAGATGTATCAATATTATAATTTAAACATTGTGACCGGTCATATGATTGCTACATCCACTATCTAGCAACCAAACATCTTTGTCAAGAATTTGTTGAGATACTTGACATGAAAGAAACAGAGTATCAAATGTTTCACTTTCTGTGACATTAGCTTTATTTCTAAACTGCAACTTACGACATTCAGATATATGATGACCCAACTTTTTACAATAACGACATTGGATTACTGATTTACTTGTCCATCTTTGACCACGATCTTGTGAAGACGATCTTGACTTCTCTGACTGGTCTTTTGTTTGTTCAGGTTTATCTCTTGTTTGAGAACGTCCTCTACCACGTCCTCGACCATGTCCATGAAAACCTCTGCCTCTGCCTCTGTCCATGGACACTTTAGTTTGAAATGCATGTTCTAAAGTACCAAAATCCAAGGTCATCCTTGCTTCATGAGATAACAATGAACCAATCAGTTCTTCTATAGAAAAATTAGTTAGATCTTTTGACTCAAGAAGAGCAGTAACTACCATTTCAAATTTCTTAGGTAAACTTCTAAGAACTTTTTCAACAACTCTTTGGTTTGTGAGTTCTTTTTTGCCATTAATCCTAAGTTGAATAATAATACCCATCACTTTAGTCAGTCTCACAGTTTTCACTTTATCATTACCCTTATAAGCTAACTTAAGAATATCCCATGCTTCTTTAGCAGTCTTGACACCAATAATTTTAGGAAATATAGAATCATCTAATGAAACTAAAATATATGATTTGGCTTTTCCTTCTTTTTGCTTAAGTTCTTCTAATGTTTTTCTTTATACAACAGTCATAGCTACAACAACATTTGCATCAAGTTCTATGAACTCTGTTTCAACACAATCCCAACATCCATAACCTTGCAAAATGGCTTTCACCTTCTCACTCCAAAAATCATAATTGGAACCAACTAGAGTTGGTGCTTGAATTGGCCAAGAACTAGACATTTTTCTAATACCACAATTTTTTTATATATATAACTCAAGTGAATTTTCAGATTTCAATGAAATTTTAAATAAACTCCAAATTTTTTAAATACTCTTCAGCAAAATCCAGAGTAAATAAAAATGTAAGGAAATTCCAAGCCTGTAATTTTCAGCCACGCCCTCTTCCAATGGGGCAGTGACTCTTCTCCAAACCGATGGTAGCACTATGGCACTTCTTGAAACTGACGGCAGCTCTTCTCCAAACGGGTGGCAGCTCTGTGGCACTTATTCAAACTGGCTGGCAAATTCTTCAAACTGGCTGGGAATCTTCAAACTAGCAGGCAGCAACAGTCACAGCGTTCTGAAATTCTTCTCTGTTCTTCACTGTGGAAGAAAAACGTCGAAGCAAAGCTAACAGGAAGCAGAAGAGAACAGCAGGAATCACCTTCTCCCAACCTATTGCTCTGATACCATGAAAACAAAAATAAAAGAAGAATAAATAGAAATACAGGAAGAATATTAGAAGAATGTTGGGAAATGAACGCACTTGTGTTGATTCCAAGTTAACTGTATAAATATTATAAATTGACAGTTTTATGGTTGAAAAACGGGTGTAACTGTAAACCGTTTCACTAACTAATTGCATTAACGAGATTACAATTCCTAACACATTCTAGGCAGCCGGCAGTTGTAAACGTTCTCTGGCAGTTGTAAGCGTTGTGAATTCGTGTATCCATCGTAACATTCTACTACACCAATCCTCTTTATGTTGTACATCCATTGGATGGACTGATTAACTAGGAGAATCCCACGAAATTCGACAGGCACTGCACTATCAAAGACTTATTTGAGCAAAAGATATTGCGAGAATATGTGCAGAGAGCCGAACTTAAAAGAAAAAAATTGAAGCGCATAGTTAAAAGCCTGTAGATAATGTTGCCTTTGTGGGTAGTGGAATATGAAGCTACTGATCGTGCAGTATTTGTTCTTGTAGGTCTCTTATTTATCGAGCTATGACTGTTGTTATGTTAAGTGAGTATTGGAATATCTAATATCATATGAGTTTTGATGATAAATATAAACGAGAATGGATTTCCATAGTCATGATAAGCTACACTAGAATGAAATTGGACACTCAGTCCGAACCGGAACTGGAACTACTACTAGTGTCGGAGCGTCCGTCAGGAAGTACATCATTTTGTGCAATAAGCCCTCCCTTCTTTTTTGAAGAGAGCAGGAAGAACAGAACAGGAAATTAAACAACAGCAGAGAGAAGGGAACATATACACAGCTGAATTCAAACTCAGACTAATGCTGAACATGTTAGATTCACATGAATTTATAGAAAAAATTACAAGCTGCGGGATTGTCTCGAACCCTCCAGAGCTTCCCGCGATTTCTAGAATTCTATTGATATTTTTCTGCAGTCCGCCGTCTTTGCCAACTACCACAATTAATTCTCGCTTCTAGATGTTTTCCTACGGCCACTAATAAACATTACAGGTTTAATCTCTGTTTTAACACTCCCCCTTAATGTTTATTAGGATTAACATACACTCATTAAGGGGATACTTCTTTAAGTCTTATCATGCTTCTGAACTTTACAAACTTTACAGTACTCAAAGCTTTAGTAAATATATCAGCAACTTGATCTTCGGTTCTGCAATATTTCAACATGATGTTGCCTTTCTGTGTTTGCTCTCGGACATAATGATGATAGATTTCAA
>ML783089.1:445103-460585 GCA_009831015.1 Picea engelmannii | reverse complement strand
GGGGGGGGGGGGGGGGGGGGGGGTCCGGAATCGGACGTGCAAATCTCGAACGGTTGAGATTAATTCACCTTGATCAACGATGCTTAGGTGAATTCTAGACCCCCCTTTCCATTCTTCCTTTAATGAGGGGTGGGTTTCCGGAATAGTGTTGTGTGTGAAGTGGGGCCCCTCCTGTCCTGTTGAATACCGTGTCGTATCTCCTCTTTGCCACCTGTACTCCACTTAACCGCGCGATGGGGTTCATTCTCTTTGGAAGTGATAGAGGTGGGTCCCGATGACGTCGTTACAAAGCGACGTGGGCCCTCATTAACGTACCATGTATCACCATAGTTGTGGGTAACCACTGAGTCATGTGGGCCCGGAGGGCGGAGTAAGCCAGAATTTCGGAAGTCGGGGGTTGGAAAGGAAAACAAGTTGAAAGTCTTGTGGGACGAAACCCCGAAACCCTAAGTCCCGAAATTTCGACGTGCCGAAAATGAAAGCTTCGAAAACCCAAAAAATGAAGTCCTGAAAATTGCAGAGCCAAGCGAGAGCTCAGAAAACCCATTGGAATCAAAATGTATTTTGTTCTTGTTGGTGTTAGTCATAAATGTTGTGGATTGTTTGTGAAGTTTAATGGCTTGACAAACTTCAAATTTAATTGCACAGAGTGTGTGTGTGCAGAGTTCAACAAAGGCCAGGACTCCAGTTAACCAACACTGAGTATGGAGTGGGGAAGAGTGCAGATTACCCCTAAAATAGAAGACGAAAAGGAAGGAAAAGATGTTAACTTGGGAGTCGAAGGATCGAACTCCAACGGGCACGGAAAAGAAAAGGATAAGGAAGGACACACAATGAAAATCATTGAAAGGTTGCAAAGAGAGGCCAAGGCTCGCCGAGATGATAGTCGAAAGCTTATGAAAGTCAGGGATCGATAGGGTGAGCTAAACTTAACATTTTTGAAGAGCCTGGAAAGAATAGAGAAGAAAATTGAGAAGGGAAGAGACTCAATTACAACAGAGAGTTTCAAAACCCATGAAAGAAGAAGAAGGTCGAAGAGCGGTAGCCGACATCTTAGTCGCTCCCAAAGACATTCTGACAGGAAGACACATAGTAGTTCAAGCCCATCCCCTACCAGAAAACATCATAAATCTGGAAGGGAGGAATTGAAAGGAGAGATGAACAAGATTAAGCCTCCAACATTCGATGGAGAACATAAGAAGGAGGAAGATGTCAAGACCTGGTTGCTTGGCATGAAGAAATACTTCCAACTGTAGAATTATTTTTCACACGTAGAAGGAAGAATTGCAATGTACCAACTAAAAGGAAAAGCATCTATGTGGTGGGATCAGTTTGTGCAGGTGCAGCACATCAGAGAGAAAGAGGTCACGTGGAAGGATTTTAAGAGGTATTTCGAGAAGAAATACCTGACTAAAAGATACTATGATAGAAAGATGAAGGAGTTCTTCGAACTCAAGTTGGGCAGTATGACCATTGATGAGTATGAACGAAATTTTTTGGAACTACTGAAGTATGTTCCATTCATCAAGGGCGAAGCTGTTAAAATTCAGAGGTATATGAGTGGATTGCCACCTTCCATGAGTGACAAGATTCAATATGACGATCCTAAGACCATGGAAGAGACCATCAGAAAATTGAAATGCTTGTATGAACAACACGGAAAAAGGCCTATCCTTCGGAAGGTCTGGGATGATCGGAGGAAATTTAAGAAGGAACAGAGGTAGAAGGGAAGCAAGCCTTCCTTTTTCAGAAATAATCCTTGGGGACAGTCATCTTTTAAAGAGCCTAGGAAGGTTGAAGGGAGTGAGCAGATGCCAAGGCCTCCACCTATAGAGTGTTGGGGCTGTAAAGGAAATCATCGGTACAGAGACTACCCCCACAAAAAAGACAAAGAAAGAACTATCCATACTATTCAGCAAGATGAAACAGTGGAGCATATGGGCAGTAGAATGTCGAGGATCTACGCAGACCTGGACAATAAGCAAGCAGAATTTCAATCGCACATGATTGAAGTGGAAGGTACGATCAACAACCGACCACTTGTTATTTTAATTGATTTAGGGGCTAGCCATAATTATGTAGATCCTAGAGTGGTGGATAGTTGGCATCTAATGAGAAGCAAACATGAGAAGTCTTGGTTAGTGAAGTTAGCCATAGGAACCAAGATGAAGGTCACTGAATTGGTTAAGTCATGTTCAGTGGACATGAAAGGAATGAGCACTAAGGTTGAATTGAACATTCTTCCTTTAGGCTCATATGATTGCTTAATTGGGATGGACTGGTTGGACCAACACCATGCCCTTCTGGATTGCCGTAACAAGAGGTTCACATGCCTGAACGAAGAGGGAAATCAAGTAACAGTCCAAGGAATTCTCAGAGCCGTGGTTGTGAGGGAAATATCAGCCATGCAGCTGAAGAAATGTTACCAGAAAGGCTGTCAATTATTTGCATCTCAGGTGGAAGAAGCATCCCAAGATGTAGTATCGAATCTGGAAGACCACAAAGTACTCAAAGAATTCAAGGACATATTTCAGGAGGTACCTGTATTACCTCCGAAGAGGGACATCGATTTTTCTATAAATTTGATGCCTGGAGCAGCTCCAGTTTCAAAAGCTCCTTATAGAATGAGTATGCCAGAGTTGAAAGAGTTGCAATTGCAGCTTGAAGAGCTACTAAAGAAAGGTTACATTCACCCTAGTGTGTCACCTTGGGGAGCCCCGGTCCTATTTGCGAAGAATAAAGATGGGATGTTGAGGTTGTGCATTGATTTTCGACAATTGAATAAGGTCACTATCAAGAAAAAGTATCCTCTGCCAAG
The DNA here is from genome assembly GCA_009831015.1 of Picea engelmannii. Taxonomy (NCBI): domain Eukaryota; kingdom Viridiplantae; phylum Streptophyta; class Pinopsida; order Pinales; family Pinaceae; genus Picea; species Picea engelmannii. The sequence goes on along the minus strand of ML783089.1, from coordinate 457,767 downwards.
GATTGATGATATTTTTGATCAATTGAAGGATGCGAAAATATTTTTGAAAATAGATCTCCGATCAGGATATCACCAAGTGAGAATAAGGGATGAGGACATCAGAAAGACCGCCTTTAGAACAAGGTATGGTTATTATGAGTTCATAGTGGTGGCATTTGGATTGTCCAACACGCCTTCTGTTTTCATGTGCTTAATGAATGGAGTGTTCAGAAATTATTTGGACAAGTTTGTCATAGTCTTCCTGGATGATATCTTGGTGTATTCCAAGATAGAGGAAGAAAATGAGCAACACCTGAGAATGGTGCTGCAGGTGTTGAGAGAACACCAACTATATGCAAAACTGAGCAAGTGTTCATTTTACCAAAGGCAGATCCATTACTTGGGACATATAATATCTGAAGAAGGGATCGTTGTGGATCCTGAGAAGGTACATGCCATTCGAGAATGGCCAACGCCAAGGAATGTGGCAGAAGTTAGATCTTTTATGGGACTGACAGGTTACTATAGGAAGCTTATAGTTGGATTCTCAAGGATAGCCCATTCTGTCACTTCCTTGCAAAGGAAGGGGAAGAAGTTCCAATGGACTGAAGAATGTGATAGCAACTTCCAGCGATTGAAGCAACTGCTAACTAGTGCTCCAATCCTAAAGATTGCAGATCCAAACAAGGATTACATAGTATGCATGGATGCATGTAAGGAGGGGCTGGGAGGAGTTCTCAGCCAAGAGGGATTTGTAATTTTTTATGAGTCCCGAAAGTTGAAGGAGCATGAGAAGAATTATGCCACTCACGATTTAGAGTTGGTAGCAATTGTCCACGCCTTAAGGAAATGGAGACATTACCTCATGGGAAAGAGATTCAAGTTGAGGACATACCATAATCGTCTGAAGTATTTATTTGATCAACCGACCTTAAATGCCAGGCAAATCAGATGGCTGGAGTTTCTGTGCGAATATGAATTTGATATCAAGCATATCAAAGGGAAAGAAAATAAGGTGGCTGATGCACTCAACAAAAAAGTGCATGAATTACATGCCACAACCATTAGCATGTACCAGACTGAGGTGAAAGACAAAATTTTGGAAGCTGCAGATGTTGATTTGCAGTACAAAAATATTGTAGCAAAGCTACAGTAGTGTGAGAGACCACAGACCAAGGAAAGTTACACCTTAGGAACTAATGGTTTACTTCTGTATAAAAATAGAGTGTATGTACCTAATGTCCGAGAATTGAAGCTGGCAATTCTAAAGGAGATGCATAATGTGGCTTATGATGGACATCTTGGATATCAGAAGACTGTGGCAGCAATCAAAAGCCATTATTTTTGGCTGGGTTTGAAGAAAGAAATCGTTGAATACATTGCCAGATGTATGGAGTGCCAGAAGGTTAAGGCGGAGTATAGGCACCGAGCAGGGTTGCTGCAGCCTTTACCTATTCCTGAATGGAAATGGGATGTGGTAACAATGGATTTTATCACAGGATTGCCCAGAACAAGCAAGCAGCATGATTCAATCATGGTGGTGGTGGACAAGCTTACTAAATCTGCCCATTTTATTCCACTGAAAACCACCCACAGAGTAGCAGATGTTGCTAATATTTTCCTAAAAGAAGTTGCACGCTTGCATGGAATTCCTAAGACAATTGTGTCTAATAGAGACCCGAAATTCACTTCGAATTTCTAGAAAGGACTATTCAAAGGATTCATAACAAATCTGAACTTTAGTACAACATATCATCCCGAGTCTGATGGACAGACAGAGAGAGTAAACAGAGTAATAGAAACATGCTGAGAATGTATGTGATGGAAAAACCATCAAGGTGGGAAGACTACCTGCATTTGGTAGAATTTTCCTACAATAATGGGTATCATGCATCATTGAAGATGAGCCCATTCGAAGCGCTTTATGGAAGAAAGTGCAACACTCCAGTGAGCTGGGATAATCCAGCTGATAGAGTAGTAATTGGGCCTGAACTGCTCAAAGAGACGGAAGACCAAATGATAAGAATTAAACATAATTTAAAAGCTGCCCAGGACAGGTAGAAAAGTTACACTGGTAGTAACAGAACCCATAGAGAATTCAAAGTGGGTGATCATGTTTTCCTGAAAGTGAAAACTAACAGGAGTTCCCTAAGACTGGGAAGTTGCGCCAAGTTGGCAGTAAGATTTTGTGGGCCATTTGAGATCCTGGAAAGGATTGGGCTGGTTGCATACATGCTTGCATTACCTGCATCTATGACTGTACATAATGTGTTTCATGTTTCACTGCTTAAGAAATATGTACCTAATGCTAATCATGTTATCAATTGGAATGTGATTCAGGTGGAACCAGAAGGTGTCCTGCAAGTGCATCCTATGCGCATATTGGACAGGAAAAGAAAACAGCTCCGGAATCGAGCTATAGAGCTTGTAAAGGTCCAATGGACCTGGTACGGTCCTGAGGACGCGACATGGGAGCATGAAGAGGCTATGTGGGAAGAGTACCCGCATCTTTTTGAAAATTTTGAAAGGCTTGCAGAGACAGTGTAAGTTGCACTGAGGACAGTGCAAAAATAAGGGGAGGGGGATTGTAGTGTCCCCAAGGCCGAGCCCGTTGTAAACCATGTTTGGAAAGGAATTGTAATCATGTTTTATAGGCTGGTGAGACAAGTTTTCATAAGCTGGAGGCTTATGTGCTGTTAGGCCAGGGAGCCTGAGTATTGAAGGCCATGAGCCTGCTGTTGTACTTGTATGTATGCAGAACATTTAATAAAATATAAACACCGCCAGGTGCAGACCGACCACGATGAATGAGTGAAGGGGGAATGAGAATCCACAGAGTGGGCAAGGAATTAGGGGCTGGAAGGTGGGAAAAGGGGCTAAGTGTTGAGCCTAGGGGCTAAGCCTAGGGGGCTTAATCCTGGGAATAATATTTTAATATTATTCCAAAAGATATGTGCATCATATGTTTTTATCCTAAGTCCTTTTGGAAGGACACGTGAATTTCCAAGTTGTGGGGGGAACGTGTGCTGGTGGAACGCATGCAGTTCCATGGGTGACAAGTGTCAACCCTAGTGCATGCGAATAAAACAGCCTGGGTGAGCTGTGAGAATGTTCTGATTCCCATTCCACCGGAGTTTCTGAATGCGTACGGAGCTCTGAGCAGTATGACTAACCCGACTCCTGTAGAGAACCTTGGGGAGACCCTGTGACTGGAATGTCTATGTCCGATTCTGAGAAATCCCGTGCATGTAAGCCCAGCTTACGAGAAGCCTGTGTTGAATTCGGGGAAGATTCTTTGCTGGTTTGGAAAAGCTAAGCGAGCCTATGCGAGCATTTCCTGTTCCGAATCCGTGACTGTGAAGCCATCCTGTGATCGCCGAATCCAATTTTTGGAGAGCCTATGTCTGTTTTCCCGTGGGATTGTTGAGACTACGCAGTACTAGACTGCGTGAGGCTTGTTGGCTTGTGAGCGACTCCCTCCAAGTGAGAGAGTGCGCATGGGAAGGAGAGAACTCCTGGAAGGAACCTTGTAGCTGTCATAGAGCCGGAGACTTCCGGTCCACTCTGTTCCTATAACCCAAGGTAAGGGAGATTGGCAACCGAAGGACTGTCCAAGTGACAGAGAAGGTGCATTCTCCTGGGGTGGAACAGGCATGTGGGGAATGAGGGTCTGTGGGCAGTGAGCGTGGGAGATTCCCGAGAGAGAATCCCTTCCTTGTGGTTGTGTGTGACTGTTTTCCCTGTAACCTCAGCTTGAGCCTAGATTCCTTGCCTTAGGGTGGAGCTTAGTCCCAGCACGGGGGTGATCCACTGCTGAGTTGATGAGCAATGTGGTCTAAGGCTGGGAGGTTCGTGGAAGGCCTGCATTTGGTTGGTGGATTCCACCATTATTACAAGATAAGTGTCTAACTATGTTTATCACATTTTATCATGTCTCCACTGTAAATGTTATCATGTTTTCCGCTATGTAAACAAATTAATATGGAATGCTATGGATTGTTTAATTATAGCAGTAATGATATGTTTTACTCTGAGTTAAATGTGTTTATTTGTTTAAATGCATGGGATATATGATATCCGTATGAGCTTTGTACAAATGGTGTGTACAAATGGGTATCAGAGCGCGAATAAGCCCAGAGTTTCGAAATGGGTGTGCTACATCATCGAYGCTGACCCCACTGTTATTTTCATGACTGCAACAATTCAAGAAGAATAACCAACAGATTTTGAAGAGGGGGAGCGCCTTTTTAATTCACATATGTGGGTGAAGGGGACCTCGCTGTATTTTATTTTTGATAGTAGAAGCCATAAGAATCTCATCTCAGCAGAGGTCGTCAAACAATTGGGATTATCAACAACACCACACTCGCATCCATACAACATCGGGTGGCTTCTCCAGGGATGAGATCTTCATCTCAACCAACAGTGTTGATTGTCATATGGCATCCAACCCTTCAAGGATGAGGTATTATGTGATGTTTCCCCCGTGGATGTCTGTGATGTTCTCTTGGGCCAACCATATATGTGGAAGCTCCATGCTATTTATGAGTTTCGATCCCGTAGTGTCATTGTTACTCTAGGGGGTCATCTCTACAAGATACCAGAGGTAATTTTGACTATTGTCCCACCTAAAAAGTTCTACAAGGTAGTATCTCATACTACAAAATTTAGCTTCTTCACAGTCTATTCAAAGCGTGAACATAAGAGCACCACTCCAACCTTAGTCCAAGCACCTTCTATCCAACAGAAGAAGGTCGACAAGATTGCAACAAAGTGTAAATATTCCTTCTGCACACAAGCATCTCATGTAACCATACTGGTTAAAAAGGTCGAACCCTTCCAGCCACAGGTTCTTCACAACCTTCAACAAGCTAAGCAACACAACTTCTCCAACAAGGCAAGCATCTCATCAAGATGCAAATTCAACAAACGTTTTTTTCTCTCCCCCGAACACTCAATGCAATGGATACCATTGCTTCCTAAGAAGGGAGGTTTTATCCAGGTGGATATCGGTGGCCACCCACCTTTTCCAACTGGCTCAAAACAATGTTTCTGACAATTTTGGTAATTTACTATTTTTAGCAGTTTTTAACTTTCGGGGCCATTTTGAGGGCTTAAATGAAGGTTTTTCGGGATCGATCTTCTCAATGATAGTTGAAGGCTTCGAGTGAACCCCCAAAATTAATCTCCTCGATGATACCTTTCCAATGAACTATCATGCGCCCAAAATGAAAATCGTATGCCAACGTTACGCCCTCGAGAAGTTGATACACCAAACTACCCAAAACAGGGTCCACAAAACTGTTGGATTTTCATCTTTTAGGGTTGGGATTTTGGATTTTATTTATGATAAAAAGGAATTTGGAGCCTCATTCTAAAATCATCTTCTTGCGAATGGAAGTAGTTGTCACATCTCTTCTCAAAGATAAGTTGCCACCATTCTAGAGAGCCTTTCACTCTATATTTTTATAGTCTTTGTACATTTTTTCTCATTAATAGAAAATTGTGTCTTACTGTATCTTTGTGTTTATGGTTGCATCTTTGATACATTTCTGTTATATTATTAGCTATCCACGATATCTCTGTACATTTATTTATTATATCTCTGCTCCCATTTCATGTCGAGAATAATCTGGATCACTTCTATAGGGGGTGGCGAGAAGTTACGATTGGTTTAGGGATTACCTATAGGACTCCTAATATACCTGAGGGTGCATGGATCTGAAATTTCATGTACATGTGTTGTCTAATGTGGTACTATTCAAAGAGGTACCAATAGGGGTCGTGCACTGGGTGGCTACAATAGTCGTAACTTAAGATGATTTTTTAGGCCCTTTGTAGTTGGCATACAAAACATATAGCATTGTCTGGCCACTGATGAAGGGTACCACCCCGAAACAGGCGTGATTTATGTGATGTATTATTTAAAAAATGGGTTACAGGGGTTTCCAACAAGGTGAAACCATGTATAATTCCTACATGTATTTTTCCCCAACTGCAATTTTACCTGCTTAACGACATATCACTATGGTTCTTTATAGACATCGAACATGTCTCTAGCCTGAAATTTGTTTTCAAAAAATTTGTTGAGAAAAGTTCTATGATACTACTTGTAAGGTACAAATGGAAATATGCATAGCAATAACATAATTATTATCAAAATAGTTAATAGAAATAAATAAAACAACAAGCACAATGACAATATGGATCCAAGATATGATACCTTTATTATTATGAAAGAACTGTTCACTTGTATCTTCGAGGGGGAAACCTCCAATAGAGCAGAAGTTGAGTTACAAATGATTCAACAAGACAACCTTTACAATGCTTTCTACCTCTATATATACTACTTCTATCTTCTTGAAAACATTTTAGAGGAGGAGCTTTCTAGAAACGAAACCTTCTAGTAAGTCTTCCCAAAATAGTTGTGTTCACATTATTATATAGATCTTATTTACTAATAATGACCTTTATTACATAACAATACATATTATTCTATGTACATTCATAAATTAAGAAGATTAAGATTCCAACAATTTTGTTAAATACTTAGTTTCATAGAACTCTTTTTAATATGTTTTTCTTAATAAATTATATATATATTTTTCTTTACATCAAACAAAATGAATGTAACTATTTTTTATAAAAATTTATGTCCTTTTAATACATATATATAAATAAGTGATTGTACTCTCTATATTAAAAACTTTGGTGATATTAAAATAAATAGTGCAACTTATTATTTATCATTTAAATGTTAACATGTTAACAACCTTATGGTCATTTTAGATTAAATTATATTTTAATCTACACAAACATAAATATATTAATTAATATTTTTAATTAAATTTATAATTTATTAATATTATAAAATTATAAAATATTTTATTTGATATTAAAAATTAATAAAAATTAATAGTTTAATATGAATGTAAGTAAATAAGTTGATGCTCCAAATCTCGAAGATATACAACAAAAATATAAGTTTTAAGGCATTCTAATTTTTTTTAAATAACAATGATTAATCTTGAGCCATTTTCCCTTCCAAAATAGCAGTTATGCATAATTATCATAGCTATCAATTTACCAATTAATAAACAATTAAATAATGAAAGTCTAAAGTGAAATAACTTTTCTCAACTTACTTTCTCAAATAATTATTATTAATGTTAATTAACTTCATTACTATTTAATAAATAAAGTGAAATAACTTTTCCCAACCTACTTTCTCAAATAATTATTATTAATATTAATTATCCTCATTACCATTTAATAACTAAATTATGATAAATTATCAACTAATAGTTACCACATTATGTCAGTATCCTTAAGCTTACGATCTGGCCATTCCTTCAAATTATATCACTCTTTGGCACTGTGAAGCATTCAATTTAGTATGTGATGTTGGCACTCCGAAGCACTCAAGTTAGTATGTGATTTTCATATGTAGTATGATAATGAGAAGAACTGCACTTCTACAATTACTCATATATTCTGTGATTAGAATTTCGTTCCATTATATTAATACTGCCGTTGACCATGCTGCAAAACAAAATAAGGTGCTAACCCTTATTTGCAAGCACTGCAAACGTTTTGTTTTCCAAACTCTTACTTGTACTGCACCTACTAATTTCAGTGTCTAATGAAGAGCAATATTCATTCCTTCACTGGTTGGCATGAGATTTGAATATACACATAAATGAGAATGTATTAACATACTCATATGATAATCTAAGATCTAAATCATAGAATGCATTAATATGGTAATCTAAGCTTCTAAGAAATTGGAGTTGAAGCCCGAACTGGAACCACTAGTGTCAGATCGTCCGAAGCTCACGTGGCTAAAGTCTGACATCAAATCACCATCATCATCTTCAGTCTCAGTCTCAGTCTCTGTCTCTGCTGCTGCATAATTAACCTCGCATTCTGAATCTGAAGTTATCCTGTTTTTAATTCGAATGCCACCATTCTTGACCATCATCTCATCTCTAATTTTCTCTGCATCGCTTAATGTCATCTCTGCTGTTGGACTTCGTGTCATCCGGCTCACCTTTCCTTTCATTTGGGTTTTGCGTTGTTGTAGGAAGTACATAATCTTGAGCAGTAACCCTAATCTTGTTTTTCCACAAGAAAAACCGCGTGAATTGTTCTTATTTTTGGCTTGAAGGCACCGTCTTAGGCTTGCCCGGCTCAGCTTCCCAATTGAAAGGGACACTTCCCAGAGCTGGAGCTCTGTAGTAAATGCGAGAGGAGTATCCTGTTGCTTCTTCTCGGCTTAGAAGTCGATTGAAAAAACTACCACTTTCTTCTCTCATGTCTAGCTCTAACTGCAGATCCTCGTAGCATCTGCATCGTCAGGGTTAGGATATACAGAGAGTTCGTATATTGTTTATGCATAAAGCTGCAACATTGTGGATAGAATGGGTATAACGATCGTATTATATAAGGGGAAGGGAAGGAAGCAAGGCGTGTTTTGGGGAGTGTGTAAATTAATGAAGGATTAATTAACGAGCGATCATTATCAGTATGAGCAGAAGAAGATCGGATAAGCATCCGAGGATGAGATATGTATGCGTTAACGATGGCTCAGGAAGCGGGTTCGCAGTGTGGAGCCACCCTCGACTGCGTCATATCACCGCTTCTCTGACGGTTAAAAAGAAAGGAATTAGTAGTACTAGGCACGCTGCTGCTGCCTTCACTACTAAATTTATGTTAAAAAACGAACGACAGATTTTAAGTTTAGTTTTAATGGCGCAACTCGCTTACCTTAAGGTTATCCCACAAGTCGTGAAGGCTTGTTACTGAGATTGAGGCGAAGGAAATAGCATGTTCAAGATAAGGAAAGCGTGTGTTTTAATGAATTCACAAAACTCTCAAATAAAGCCTTTCATTATCAGATATCTTAAAACGGTAGTAAGAATATTCTCATTCCGGTTAACAAATTATGATTTCTTCCATAAGTGCTGTTAAGATTCGGTTGGTTGGTTAATTTTCTCTTGTATCTAATAAATGTATACAATAATATACCATAAATGTATACAACATAACATAATATATGATAAATTGTAAATGGTGATGTTTAAATGTTTTAATTTGGTATTTTGAAAGAAAAATATAAATTTGGATAAAATCTTCGTAACATAATATATGATAAATTGTAAATAATGATGTTTGAATGTTTTAATTTGATATTTTTCAGTAAAAATATAAATTTAGATAAAATCTTATAAAATTTCCAAAATCATAATTTTAGATCACATTATAAATAACATATAATAATTTTTATGACACCTTTTCCACCATGAAAACATTTTAACCAATATTTCAAGCATATAAAGTTCATTTCTCTTATATATATAAGGTTTTATCAATGGCTATAATAACAAAATCAAGGAAACACTCATTATTTTAGACAACATATTTGCAAAGACACCCTTTAAAACATTTAACCAATATTTCAAGCATATAAAAGGTTTTATCAATGCCCAATAACAAAATCAAGGAAGCACTCACTATTTTAAACAACATATTTGCAAGGACACCCTTTCCACCTTGAAACCATTTTAACCAATAGTTCAAGCATATAAAGTTCATTTCTCTTATATATATATATATAATTTTATCAATGACCACAATAACAAAATCAAGGAAGCACTCACTATTCTACACAACATATTTGCAAAATTTTATCATATAAAATTCATTTCTTATATTTATATATATAAATATAATGGTTTAAGTTATGACTTATAATTATGCAATTATTAATATCCAGAATTATGTATCAAAATTTAAAATAATAAGCACATTTTCCAACATTTTCTTATTATTTAAATTATAATTTTTTCAACATTTTCTTATTATTTAAATCATAAATTTTTTTAAGTAGGACAGCAACTTCCTCGTTTTTATTTTATGTAAATACAACATTTTTTTATTGTCATTTTTACTTTATGTATTTGCAACCTTTTGTTATATTCAATTTATAAGTTTATTATTTAAATTAAAAATTTTTTAGGTAGGAAAACAACTTCCTCGTTTTTATTTTATGTAAATACAACATTTTTTCATCGTCATTTTTACTTTATGTATATGTAATTTTTTGATATATTCAATTTATAAGTTTTTTTTTATTATTATATTATAGTATTATATTATGTATATCATTGTTATTATTTATGTTTAAAGACACGAAATTATCATTTTAGGAGATAAGAAGTTATAACACTACTTTCCTATCATATATAGGATAGTCAATTTCCAGTACATATACAAGTTTTTTTTTTTTTTGTTTGAGCTAATTTTTAAGGAAAAAAAATATTATATTAAAATAAAAAAGATACAATATTTTAGATAAATAAATTTGGAATATTGTTGATGATTAGAATGAGGTAAATTAACAAATTTAAATGTTTATTACGGAATTCATTTTTTCTCAGGAGATAGAAACTCCCTCTCCATCAAATAAATAAACCTAATGAAACTCATAATTTTGATTTAGATAAGGAATTGGTTCCCATTATGAGTCTTGATCACTCATCTTCTGACTTATAGTTAGTCATGGTTGTTCCTTCTTCAAGGAGGTGGAAAGAAGTTAAAATGAAGAAAGGGAAAAATGGAATGATTGAGGATTGAAAGTGCCATATATATATATATATATATATATATATATATATATATATGTTAGGATATTTAGACACTTAGGAGTTAGTTAAGATCTACTTGGTCTAATATGTCGTTAGGTAAAAGTGTGTTTCTTTAGTATGCTTAGTATGCATTTGTAGTTAAGAAATCCGACGGTCACGATATGTTCCCAACATAGAGTGATCCGATGGTTCATACTCTCCTCGATCTTAATGGCCATTGATCCGTGGCTTAACACCCGATTGGTCCATGATCTCTATTTAAAGAGCATGGAGGGTCATTTGCCGATGATCGATTGTGAGAAACTCTCTTGTAAAATCTCTCTGTAATCTTTTTCTTTGCATTAATAAACTGCTCCAAGTGGCTGCATTGGCTGGGGCCGTGGATGCTTCCTCGTAGGGGTTTTACCACGTGAAAACATCGGTGTGTTGATCTTTGATCTGGTTATGTGAGTGGTTATTGAAGGTGTTCATCCTCTGTTGGAATACCTGTGTTGTCGAACATGGTATAAGAGCCAGTTTGAAGATCTGCTCCTGTTGTAGATTGAGATCGTGAAGCTGAGTTTCCTCATATCCATTTTCTGGAATTTTCGTATATTTTTGGGCTAAGAGGACTGTTCCATTGCGTCCAGAGAACTCATTTCATTTAGGAACACTTTTCGTTTCACTCAAAAATGTTTCTGTTTGCCCAAGATACGACCATTACAGTCAGATCCAGAGGTATAAAGTCTGAATACGCATTTTTTTTAAATTTTTGCAAAGTTTTGATTTTATTTCGGTTTGTATTTTTTTATTTCCGGGCTGCTACTCTTTTAGATGCATCTTCCAGGTAAGCTAACCCAGATCTAACCCTTGTTGTCATCAAGAAGCGAAATTTTTTTCTTGTGTGAAAATAGTTTTTTTGGAGCATGCTCTCCAAGGCCGTCTTCCACCACCACCACCACCACCACCACCACTACAACAACAACAACAACAACACCCCCAATCCTCCTTTTGAACATTACAATATGTTTTGCAAGACCATTTGGTTAAAACTTGCCTTATTAAGTAAGAGGTCTTGAGTTCAAGTCTCTCTTTTGTTACTTTTTCTGAAAAAAATCATTCTAAAAATTGTAAAGTGCATTTCACTTCAAGTATAAAAGTGAATCACTATAAGTAGCTTTATATTTTATTTTAGAGTTATTTATTTTGCATGCAACTTTTCTGTTATAAGGTAACCTCATTGTAAAAGTGATCCCTACTTATCTTTATAAAAGTGGGTCACTTCATAAAGTAGCTTACACTATCACGTGGTCATTTGGTTACTGTTTATGCCTTTTTTAAAAAGGGCATAACTCACACATCGGAAGTCCGTTTTCAGTGCCGTTTTTTTTAAAACCGCATAACTTTTCGAGATCTTTCCATCCAGATCATTAGTTTTAATTTTTAAATCCGCATTATCTTCATATTTAATATGGCTTCTAGAAGTACTGTCGTGCTTACCAACAACAACTACTTCCAATGGAAATCCCATATGGAAGATTTATTAAGAAGTAAAGGCCTGTACCAGATTACCATGGGAAAGGAAACAACCCCCACTGATGATGATAAGAAAGCCAAATGGGATAATAGGAATGACGAAGCACGTGGACTAATTGGAATGTCCATCTCTCCTGATATAAGGTACCACCTTCAAGGAATTGATGACCCCGAAGAAGCTTGGGACAAGATTGAATCTTTGTTTGGTAAACTCAATATTATTTGAGCACAACAGTTAGAAAATCAAATACTGAACTTGAGTCCAAGTGATTTTTCTTGCCTTCGAGACTATCTATCTAAGTTTAAAACACTCATAATTTTATGTGAAGAATGTAAGATAGTAATGAAGGAAGAGTGTTGCATATATCTTATTCTTTCTATGCTAGGTAGTGCATATTCTGTGTTTGTATCTACCTTTTATGCCATGAAAGAGGCTGTAGGGAAAGCTTATGTACAACCCACTCTTGAGTCCTTTTGTACTTCTTTGATTAGAGAGGAAGATAAGCTTGTACAACTTGGAGTGA